>AYJT01081405.1:0-13012 GCA_001278415.1 Ocimum tenuiflorum | reverse complement strand
AAAAAATCGTATGTTAACTCATATTATGATCTCATGTTTATTCATAATAATGGTGGTATTTTTGCCACAAGGACTCACAGCCTCACAGGTAGATGACTATTGAAAAGGTCATCAATTGGTTCCTAATTCGCGTGCGTTAGGTTGAATGGTAGTATTTAAAAATGGGGTCAACAACGAATTCACAAATCAAAAATTTTAAAGGAACCAGTTATAAATATTGATGGACTTAATCGCATGGCGGATGGAGCTAGATGAATATTTTCCCATTAAAATTATAGTCAAGATACCCAAAATCTTACGTTCCACCAATTAAATTTAATTTGAACTCACGTTAGGGCATATTCATACATAAACGAGGCGAAAAGCACATTTAGGTGAATTTCAATAGTTCATTTCCACCAACCCAAATTCATACCACCATAAATCCTAAACTCAAATTCATATTCATCCTTAGATTCTAAACTCAAACTCGCCTAAATAAATTTAGACGGTTCAACAGAATACCTCCTCTTAACAAAATTCACCAAGCGTAGCATTAAACTTAAGAAAACTGGTAAACCATTTCTCGAAAAAAGTGATTCAGTTTATGGGATTTGGTAGATCATGGGATGATAATAAGATATAGGAAAAGTTCCAAAATTGGCACCAAGGGCAGTTCGTCCGTAATGTACACCAGCTAAACTAGGCTACACTCACAACCACATCATACAACAAACAGTCGCAACTAACCTAAGTTTCTCAAGGAATTACACATAATAAAACAAGTAACATTTCTGGCCTAAGCTCTTATTACATATGGATCAAGATAAATCAAGTAACATCCCATTTACACCATTGATTCACATGTCCAAACAAATATGTTGCCAAAGCCAGTTGGAGCCTGCTGGCCGTCTCCTTCCACGAATCCACGGAAAGAAAATAAAAGATTTGAGCAGTTTAAGCAGGTGGAGTGTGACTCAACTTCGAGAAAATGCTATGTCAAACAGCAAAAGCAGCAGAATCTTCATAAGGGGAGATGAATGTGCAAGATTATAGATCATTCATCTTCTGCAATGAAGTTTGGAAGTTCACCCTGGCACAAGTACTCGTCGCATTGTGATGCCGATCCCCAGTCCTTGCGGAGGCGAAGAATATCATCAGTGAAAGTGGATCCAGAAGATCCAATGAATACAGAAGACATAGCACAAATTGTCTTATCCAGCATTGCTTCAACCTTCACACAACAAAAATTTCCAGCGTTAGACCAGTTGTGGAAATATTTTTATAGAAGCTCTCAGATATCTAACTCGTACTAAAAAGGGATTACACCTCCGAGAGAATTGATTAATGCATAAGGGCACCAAGAAAATCTTAGCTAGTTCCAAGTATCAATGGAACAATGTTTTTATATATAGATGTCAAGATCAAGTGCCTAGTTTATGATCTTATGAAACCTTTTCACATGCTGGGATATGTAGGTTGAGTTTATTTGCAACTGAAAAGTAAAAGAAGTAACAAATGGAACGACATAAAATTAAAGATCCATTATGAAAAGCAACCCACCTGAAGATCTCCCTCAAGTCCATGTCTGTACAGTAAAGCATCCCATTTTTCAGCTGAATTACGAGGTGGTCTCCTAACAAGAGGTACAGTCTTACCATTCAAGACAGTAAGTGATTGAAGCAAAGCAGTTTCACTTTCTGCAGCATCTGTAGAAAGATATACGACCGGAGCATTAGCCCTTTCAACAACTCGATTGATGCACTCTGCAGCTTGTGGAACGGAATAAAAGCAACTTGGCTGTTTGGCATTGCTGCAAAACAATTGAGAAAATAATGTTATACCTCACATAGAATCATGGAACATGTAGCAAGGACTGAAAACATAAGGTAAAAATACCAGAATTTCAAGAATCCATGGCGCCGGAAATGAAGAGCTACAAAGTCCTTCCCCAAGAATGTCTGTATAAAACGTTGAGCAGTGAGCAAAATAAGCCTACTAGGCTCAATCAAAGTTTTACATTTATGTTTAATCGGACCCCCTGGCTGCATTACCCACTCTCTCTCCACATTAGCAAAGAACACATCTCCGATTGCAATAACATCATCATCTGAAGAAAACTTTGCCAAAACTTCCTGGGCTGTTCTTTCTTTTGGCTTCTTAACATCCTCCTTCCAGACAGCCTGAATCTTACTCAAAGACACCCCTGATCCCTTCAACTTCTTCACACGCTCATCATCCATAAAACATGGCTGTGGCAACGAGAAATAACACATAAATCTGTCTATATGCACATGGTTTTTCTTACTCTCTGCAAACTCTTCAAATGTCACCACAACTTTCCTCCCCAAGCACTTATTAATGTGATCAATATCCAACACCCGACGAAACTCATAATCAACCTTCGAATTGGGTATCACCAAAACTCGATTCAGTAAAGCTGCAAAAAACATATGCTTCTCCAGACAAATCAAATGATTCGACATTTGTCCTGAAACACAAATTGCAAATAGATACTTGTTCGACTTAGGATTCCACTCGATTGTTTTCCTCTCTGACAACCTCTGATCCACTTTTATGCACCTATTCCAATCAGACAAACTCACATCCGCGTTATTCCCAGACAAATCCACAGAACCCTCACTCTCATGAGTTGACAATAGAGTCCCTTGAATTTGCTTATTCAACGAAATTTGGCCAAAAACTCGCGATTTTAAGTCCTCCAACACCCCATTATTAATACCAGAATTCAACTTCACTGAACTACTATTATCCACCAAGCTGAAATTCGATCTATCCACCAATGTAGTATAATTCCAAATCTTAACAAGCTCAATTTCCTGCTGCTTAAGCAAATACAAAGCACGCAACTCCGAGTCACGCATTCGATTAGCCAAACGACCACCACCCCCAATATCTTTAATCGACGGAACACGCATCCGAAATACATTCTTCAAATCGGTAGTTAAATACACTATCAAAATCACCACGGGCAAAACTATCGCTAATATGTACCTCTTATTGAATCTGCGCGCGACGCGATACCTGAAATCGTCGTCGATTTGGAAAACGGAGCGGTGGTCGGGGGACTTTACGATGTCGTTGGACCTGGAATTTTGAGAAATCAGATTCTCGCGATCCTCCTCTTCGTCTGAAAGCTCCCTGTCCATCGTTTTCACACTCAATATAATTAAGCGTGTGTGATTCGTGAAATGGAGAAAATGTGGGTGGAGACAGCAGGCAATTTACGCACTTGTGTGGATCTGTTAGTACGGTGAGAGGGTTTATGTGCATGTGAGAGAGGAGGAGAAATAGAAATGCGTTTGGTTTAGTGGGATGAGTAAGATGAAAGGAAAGTGCAGAAGCACAACTGATTCTGAATCATTGATTGTCGATCGGAGAAGAAGATCGTGACCTGCTACCGGATCCGCCAGCTGCATTACTCATGGCCCGATTTCTTGGGCTGGCCCAAATCATAATCATGATAGCCCATAAATTTCTGGGCTTGACTAATAGGGGTCTTTAAAACAATAGTTTTATTTATCTCGTTTCTTGTTAAAACAAAAACAAACAGTGAGGTTGATAAATATATAACATTGACATGACGTCAGCCACGTAGCAGCTTCGCATGGATTCCAGATGTCTCTAGTGAAATCATATCTCATGTATTAATTAATTAATTATTTATCTCTCAATACAACAAATCCCGATGTTGGCAAGACAGCGAATAACCAAAATCTTGTGCGGCGGCGGAGGTCGGCGGTGGATGGTCGGCAAAGCAGCCAATCGCGCCGCCGTGCATGGCTCTAAGCTTCCACCACCTAATTCCATTCAGGTGAGTTACTGTCTTCTGCTAATTGGAGCGTGATTAGTTTTATTAATTGAAAAGTGAGGATTAGATTACTTAACGTGTTGCATTGGATTTGAACGAGGAATCTCAGTTTGTTTTTTGAGCTGCACTACCTCAGATCAGAGGCTCAGAAGAAACTTAGATTAAATTATTGTATTGCATGTAGATACTTGCTATTTTGATTTATTTAGTTATAATTAAACACAATTCACATTAATTTCAAGTAAATTAAAACCAATGCAATCGAGATAGAAACATATAGGTCTTATCTTTAAAATTAATACAATGTATTTTATATTAAGTTTTCTATTAATTAATACAATTTGTATTGTTAATCAAGTAAAAACAACTTCCATTCGTTTTATCAAATCAACTTGTTGGTGAAGGCGTCAGACATGGATTGCGCACTTCAAAGTCCACAACATGAAATGTAATAGAGGAGGTGGAATTTTTATGAACACAGAATCTTGGATTTTGGAGTTTTAATGAATACTGAAGCTCCAACGTAGGAAAATCGTTTTTCAAGGATTATAAGTGGAAACCAAGAAGAAAGAGATTACAATGAAGAAAAATACAAGATATTTGGAGTACAATTCATGGAACTATATATACAGTGACATTGAAGAAAAATATGAACTAGAGTTTATGAGGTAATACAAGATATTTGGAGTACAAATTCATGGAGCATTATCTGCAATGATGTTATGTTGAAGAAAAATATGAATTAGAATTCATAAGGTAATATTAGGATATCTAAACATGTTATTAATGATCCACTGTTACAGAGTTCCATTAATATTCAAAAAAGAAAAATGAGGGATGTGAATTACCCTAAATAAAAATTTGAGTTATATGAGTTAGTTCGGTATTATTCACAATTTTTAACATTCTTTTAATAAATATTGTTCTTGATGATATTTATCTTTAAGCCTAAAAGTTGAACATAAATAAATTTGAATTGCTGGTTATTCTTCATTTTGAATTTGTTATATTTACAAGGTGAATATGGTCAATTAGGGTTTGTAATTAATTGCAGGTTGACGAAGTGGAGATGGAGATCCAAAAATGTATAGAAGAGAGAGAGAGAAAGATGAGGGAGATGGAAAATACAATAGATTCCCAACTCAAGAACTGGCCTCTACTTTACGTTGAACAAATAGTGTGTCCTAAGTAAAGGATTAATTTCATGTCACGTTTCTTTCACTTGACTACATGTATAATAATGCACCAATACTGTAATCAGACTTTCCATTCTCAGCATATCTTTTTGCTGGGTTAACAATGTCGTGTTCGCTGCTATTTACTTGACAAGATTGGGCGATCTTTTTAAAATAGTAAGAAAACAATTTTTATTAACAAACTATAAGCTAGCTTTTAACAAAAGTTGGAAGTTAAAAATTTGTGTTAAACCTCTTGAATGATCTAGCCAGATCTAAATAGTTCATTTTTGCTAATTTAAATTCATATTCATTTTGAATCCTAAATTCGAATTCATATTCGTCCTCGATCCTAAATTCGCAATCTAATATTATGGGCAATATAAGAATGTACCTTTTCTTTAAATAAAAATAATCAAGTACTGAAACTTTTATTTGTTCCAATCGTCCATGAGCACTTGAATTAAAAGACCTGAAGTCCTCTCGAAAGAAAAAAAAGATATATAAAAAGAAGTATTAATTTTTTCAGTACAGGGATCTTTTGAAACAAAAACTTATGTCTTCAAGAGATTCGAGTAAAATTTGGATGATCCTTAGAGCAGTAAATCCTGAATATAAGCTAAAGCACTGTACACTCTATAATTAATAGCAATATGGGTATAGAAACTATGCATGATATCTAAAAATGCTATAATTATTCTAGGTTTCTTCTTTAACTTCAATGAGCCTACCACGGACCCATTTCTTGATCTTGTTTGCCTGTTTCTTTGGTGCTTCTGCATTCTCTGATCCGAGTTTAAGCCGGTTAGATAAACTTTGTCTGCGGACTGAGATCCCATTAGGGTCTTGTTCATGATCTGAAGGACTCTTCGTCAAATCAGAGCAGTTAATCATGCCATCCATTGCCGAGGAAGCATAGCCATTAGGACTTGTTTGGCGAAGCTGCTGCCCAGTTTCAAGAGAGTAAGGGCTTGAGCCATTCCCGTTGATGAAATCTAGGAAACATAACTCGTCAAAACTGAACCTATCGATCTCTTCATGACTAGCTGGGACGCTGTGAACTTCATTTTCTTTGGTGGGCTTTATGAGTTCAAGATTTTGATCGTCAGGATTCGGAACTGGCTCAGTCGGACTCTTTGAAAGATGATCATTTTCATTTTCATCTTCACGGTATGTTGCTGCATCTCCGGTTAATATGGACTCAATGATCTTATGTGCTTCCGCGATTAGCATCCTGCTTTCCATTAGAGAAGCATGGGCAAGAGGGCTCGTCTTAGCAGCTACTTCAAGTGTCGTTGCAGCCTTCTCAGCTTCAGATATCAAGAATCTGAAAATATATCATCACATTATTAACCCTGTCCAATCATAGTTAGATGTACTCATCTTATGTTTTCACCATAATAAGCAAGCAAAATGGATCACCACCCCCAAATCGAATTGAAAACCGAAAATAAGGAACTTACCTGGCCTTTGCAATTGCTGCTTCACTTTTTCGGCTGACAACAGTAGCTCTCTGGGCTCTTATGCTCTTCAACATCTCCAACTTGGTGCTTGCTAATGGATCCTTGTACTGTGGTGCTTTACTTCTCTTTGATCTAGTTTGTTGATTTGGACTCTTTGTCTTGCGTTTTACCAGATCCTGATTCTCATCCTTGTTTTTAGGACTTCTCTTTTGAGCCGTTCCATCACCAGCAGGCTTTCTCTTAGGCTTCCGTTCAGCCCCTTCAGTAATGCCATGATATTTAGCTAGACCACAGTAAACCCGATTCCGGTATTCCTTATTGTATGAAAAAGGGAAAAGATAAGGCTCAAAATCCAATTTAGCATACGCAGTGAAAAATCTAGGGAACCCTGCTTCTTATATAGATAAAATGTATAAAAAGAACAGTTTAAAGTAGTTAAGATTTGATAAATGAAATATAGATCTTACAGGATCCGCCCATTTGGCAGCTATGGCCTCTGATATCTTCCTCCTCTGCTCTGCCGATTTAGGTGCTCTCTTGCTCCCCTTTGGTCTCGTCTTTTTCCTTTCTTCAACACTCTGCAACCATTGCTGCTCAAGCTGTTTATTCAAGATCTTATACGAGTCCCACTCCAATCTTTCCTCACCAAGAAGACCCTTTTGGGCAGTCTCTGCAATTAGATTTTGCCACTCATAGTAGCAAGTGTCCTGCAGTATCAATTTCTCTCGGCGTTTCTCCCATCCAAGTCGAACACCAACTCCAATTTTCAACCTTGTTTCTTTACTGCAAAGATGCAGGAAAACAAAGAGAAAAAAGATATAGTTTAAAATTGTTTTCTAAAGCCTGAGATGTCATATTAAAATGGATAGCACGTCAAAACTATCAAAGACGGTAAGATGAATCCATGAATGACTTGACGTGTGTTGCTTGGCATAAGCACATCTAGCATGCTTTTGCCATGCACAAATAATAACATAAGAGAGCAATATATATTTCCAAAATATACAAGAAAACCTACATACCTTTGAGCATGCCCAAGGTTAACAAGCTTGGCTTTGACCTATCCATTGCCAAAAATCATTAGAACATCCACATGACCTCAAAGATAAAAACACAGCAGGTTCATCTTCATATTCAAGATAGAATGTATAATCAATCAACAACTTAATGATCAGAAATGAATAGCAAAAGACTACATGAATTAACAATGGGGGAGAAAAACTTATCATAAAAATTACAACAGAAAAAATCGTGCATAAAGATCAAGATATAGATACTCTCGAAGTACAGTGCGAAAGATTGGTATAAAGACGATAGTTAAACAATAATACATGACCACGCAGGAAAGTATTGACATAATGTTTTGGAACTGCCACTATCGTTAGGCCTTTAGGTATATATTTTCTTCAATAGGATAAAGATTCCACAACACAATATTAGTTTAAGGCTGAGCCATCAAAAACAATTGCATTGAACTTAAGAAACAAAATATGCTAATTACTCTTTCTCATTTTGGTGTTATCATAGAACTACCATAAAATATAAAATCTTACATGACATCACCTTAGGATTTTGCATTGCCAGCCTTGTTCTTTCTTTTATCCGCCTTAAGGTTTCTGCAAATAAACAGACATTTAAAGCATTGTTAGATCAATTAAATCACGAAAAATGGATGTTCAACTAACATTTCAGTTAACATTGCATCACCAGGGCTGTGCTTCCGGCCTTTGTTCCAGGGTGTATTCCCTTTGTTTGCTTTGGAAATCCTCATCCGTCTCAACCTCTCCCTCTCCTCAATGTCGGTTGAGTCTTCATTTGAAGATTGTGGTGGTTCAAAATCAGTGGACTTCAACATTCTTGAATCATCATCCATCATCAGAACATTTGGAAGCCTTTTCACACTTCCATTTTTGCATGGTGCACTAGCAATTTCAAGTGTACCAACTGCCTTTATCATCAGCCTACTCTGCCATACCCTGGCTCTCCCTGAGGTAAAATTTTCACCCAGTTTTCCCCCAATACAAAAATTACCAAGGGAAAATGTGGATGCCAATACCAGTCTCCTATCATTTCCAGCTATAACTTTCTTGCGGAGATCGGTTTGGGACCTAAATGCTGGTATATTGTTGCGGAAACAAGAGCAAGGTTGTGAAATAGCAATATCTGCAATACAGCATATATTTCAAGGTTTCAGCACTATATTTTCACATTCTCAATTCCGCTATATCTCAATGAAACACTTACAGCAGACATTCAATTTTTGCAAACCATAAATCGACACAGAGCCAGCAATAAGACTAAGAATTCACAGTACATAACCACAATACAAATCGAGAGCTCCACGAAATAAACAAATTTCAATTCAAACAGAAAAATATAGAACAAGCTGAGTAATTGGGACTTGCTTACCTAATAAAGGCATGAGGAGCTCATGAAGTCGAAGCACACTGTTCAGATACAATCGCCAATCGCCGGCGTATTGGGGAACTCAACGCAAATTCGGCCGATCGAAAGAATGAGGGTTTGTGAATTGATAAACAAATCAAAGCGTGACAAAATGGAGCAAAGCTAGAGCCACAAAGACTTGTGTGTGCAAAACCCGCGGTGGATAATGATAAAAATTTTTTTACTCTTAACTAGTTTTGCACGGGTACCGGAATTACTCATTCTAAGATAAATAAAATTATCATTAGAAAATAAATTTAATTTTGATTCATCAACATTATTAATATAATTATATATAAATTTATAAGGTATTAAATAAACATCATTATATGTATAAATGAATTTAGCAAAAATAGAGTAAAGTAAAACGAAAACTCGCAAAAATGGAGTTTGATGCAAAAAATTAGCTAAGTTTATATGATGAAAAAGCTATATTTATATTTATTTCAAAAAAATTAATATAAAATTAAATTTAAAGAAAAAAAATTGAATTCGTTAAATTATAATATTTTAGAGGAAAATAACTCGATATAATTTTATTGACGTTTTTATTACTTATTGTATGAATAAATATATAATAAAATAAAATTTAAAAAAAAAAGATTATCTCGATGAGGTTATGTTTTTTGGAGAGAAAGTGACAAAAAGATGTAATCTGTATCAGTACTCTGTTTTACTATATTAGTACATAGATGATGGATTGTTGCTTAATTTGATTTTTTGAGAAAGATACTTAGATACGAAGTTTCTCAATTATTATTTGTAAAAGATCATGAGAATGTTTCATGTTAGACAACTTAAATGATTAAACGGATTAATCTATTCGTTTGGGTTTAGGTCATGGAAATGTGTTATTTATATACGTATGAACTATTTAGGTAATTTAAGCATTTAACACAATTTTTTGTCAAAAACTACAATCTCGCAAACTGTTAGATTTGTTAGAATTTTTACTCTATCAGTCAGAGGGTTTCAGTTTTGGAGTTTGATTGTCATATACCTACTAGTATTGCACTCACACGATACGTGGGGAATAATTTATTAAAATGGACTGAATTTTTCATAGTATTACAAATACATAATAAATTTTTTTGTAAGTGTGTAAAAAATGTATGGAATTGTATTATTTTAAAAAAATAAAGAATATAGTATTTGTTTTGTTGTTGGTTCCAAATCAAATACAGATATAAAGCGGAAGCGTTAGTGAGAAATCAGTTGTGAAAATGATGAACCAAAATTTTAGTCTCAGCTGACGTGTCGACTAAGTCAGCTGGGTCAATTAAATGTTTATTTTATTGAGTAGGTTTTACGAGTTTGTTTCAGCTATACTTCAGCTACTTAAGAGGTAGCTGAGTTTCAAACACTTCACAAAGTGAAATAAAGCTGTAAAAAGACGAATATTATAGAGGTTCGGATTAAAACAATCTTACGTCATCTCTTCTTCAGATGAAGGGAATTCACTAATCTTTGTTATACATGGTGCATTAACACGGTTTACAACTAGGATTCTTCTGAAATAGAGAGCTTCTAATGCTTTTAGTTGCAGGCACAACTGATCGTCGAAACTTTACCGGAGTCCACCTCCTAGGCTTCTTTGATTGGAAATTGAAGGTTTCAATTCCCTTCGTAAACGTGGATTAGGTTCGGATGATTAGTTCTTTGATAAGTGATTTATCAAAGACTGTCTCAGTGTCCTCAGCTGAATGCTTTGGACCACTGGAGTTATGTCTCGAGTTTAGAACTCGGAAGATGGCTAGAGATTGGAGAGAGAGAGAGCAAGAGCAGAAAGTTTGTACGCGAAAATGCAGGTGAGTAACTTTTTCTTCTTGCTTCATCTCTTCTATGTATAGGGAAGGGATTTTAAATAGTGTTCGTTGTGAGACAACGGACAAATCCTTCCTTTTAGACTTCTGCAAATGGAGTCATTACTGTACTCGAAACAGACTTTATCATCTTCTTTTTCTGCTGGAAAGCCGGATAAAGTTATTATCCGTTGAATAATAACCAAGGACTGACTACCTTTAAGGTACAGTAGTTGGTTAGCTCTGCTGCACGTCTTATCTCTTCTGATATTCTACTAAATCTCAGTTGTAATTGAGTTTAAGGTTGACTTATGCACTGACTTCAACATTTTCAAAGTGACAGACAACTGACTTGAGTGTTAGTTTTGGAATCTTCTTATTCTCTTTGTCTTCAGCTGATAGCTGAGCTTAATATAATTGTCAGGGTAGCTGTGAACCACATAACAATTGAGTTTATTATAGTTGTTGGAGCAGTTGTGCCTTCTTATCCTCACAGCTGAGAAGACTAGTTGTGGTATTTATCAACTGTGTGGACACAACAGAGGGCAGGACTTGGAACTTGATCTTCTGCTACTTATCAGGACATATATACTTCCAGCTCTTGTCCTTTATGAACCTAAGCTATTACATATAGTCCTATACTTTATTGAACTTGATAAAAATACAATGTAACGGAATTGACAAACTGACTAAACTATTCTTGAGCTGCATCCACTTTCATTTGTCTCTTGGCTGCCTTCTTTCTTTTTCCCTTTTCTTTAGCAGCCTCGAGCTTCTCATACTCTTCATTCTTCTTTTGCAACTGTCAATCTTTCCCTTTTTGACAGAATCAGAAAGGGCAGCAATGCTCTGACTGATTGCTTGGAGATTTGAAGACATGGATTGCTACACAGAAGCCAATGCTTGGAAGAGGAGCATGGTATCAGATGATGGCTGTGTAAGAGCAGTCGAGGAGGTTGAGAGGTGTCTGCGGGATCTAGCTTTGTGAGATAGTGCAAGATCGAGGCTGGGAGCTGGCTGCTGGACTGGAGCTGGTGGAAGTCCGGGAAAGAGGACCATCTGCATGTCAGCTGGGGCCTGTTTAAGAAGTGGAGAGACAAGGACTTGCTGCAACAGCTGGGCTGTAGTCAACCAGGCTAGAAGAATGATCTCCTGAGGAGGAGCTGTGATGGTCGGGTTGAGGTTGATTGAGGAGGCTGAAAAAATGAGGCAGTAAAGGAGGGATCCTGAGGCCAGTCAACTAGAGGGGATGATAGAGCAACTGGTGGCGCATCTTCAATGGGCAGACATTTCCCCTCATTGAGATCTGGGAGCCCAGACTGGGTCTCCATAGTTGTTTGTTCCAGATGAAGAGGGATCTGATAGTCAGCTTCATCAGAATAGCTGGTTTCTGCTCCATCCATTTGCTCTTGATCAACAGCTATAGATTCGGCAGTCATAGACTTAGCAGTTCGGGGTAGGAGACTTGGCTGATTGATCAGCATCAGTTGCTTCATCCTTTTCACTAGTTGTTGCAGAGTATTGAGAGAAGGTAGGAAAGTGCAGAACAACTGTGTCTTCGGGAGGAGGAGGAAGTTGAGTCTCAACAGGTTCCTGAACTTGACTGGGCTGAGCTGGGCTGGTTGAAGGGCTTGATCGAACGACTATGCCCTTGGTGGACTGAATAGGCTCACTTGGGCAATTGGGCCCTTCATCAGTTTGCCTTTTAGGAGGTAACTCATCTGATTGAATAGTCAGTCGGTAAGAAATGATGTCTTTGATCCTTTGAATAAGCTCCCCTTTCTTGATGAACCTGACTAGCTCATGTCTAGCCGCTGCTGTAGCCAGATCTCCTCATTTTTCTCGTATGTGCATCCAAACCTTGCTAGGAGGATGACTAGATCATTGAGTTCCATGGATTGTACCCTGATTGATTCCTGCAGTGTCAGCTTGTAATAACCCCAATTTTCATAAAAGAAAAATATCTATTTTCCACCTATAATAATTTTTATTATTAGGAACTTTAATTATTATTCATTAAATTAAGTAACATTAATTATCCGACCATTCAAATGAGGCCACAATGATCAATTGGATACACTGACATAAATGAAATAAATTCACCATTTTACAAACGGTGATCCACTGACACCAATTGATAGCAAAAGTTCGAGCGTAATTAAAAACCTTACGCAACGCAACTTTCCGAGCAAAGATCCGACATCAAACGAACAAACGGCGAAGCTTTGAACGCAAGAAATAACAAATATATTTGCATGTAATTATTTTTCCATGCACGTCGATTCGTTCACACCACAAGTGTGAATCTATAAACGG
>AYJT01081350.1:0-13164 GCA_001278415.1 Ocimum tenuiflorum | reverse complement strand
TCTTTTGAGGACCCAAACCGGTGGGGCCCTCGAACTTTTCTGGCTTGCGCACTCGAGGCACCTCTCTCTTGTTTGAGACCGGTGCTGCCAGTCTCTTACCCTTTGACTTCACTCCGCCAGGCCGGCGGGAGAGTGTAGACATCTACCTTCAAAAGTATTCGTCCATTGAGTTTCTTAGAAGCATCACAAGCTCTTTGAAGAGCTCACTATCATGCCTTAACCACTTGCAAAAGGTGGTGAGAGTTGTTTCTTCGAAGTAATTGGGTATTGCTACCCTTAATCGAGCCACGTAATCTTTCAGTGGCTCTCCTTCTTTTTGGATAACCGAGCAGAGGTCGTCGGATCTTCTTTTCAATTTTTGGCTGCACGAAAACTAGCGAACAAAAAGTTGATAAAGGTTGGCGAATGATGATGTCGACCCTTGCCTTAGGTGGACGAACAATTATAGCGTTCATCCACAAAGAGTAGTGTCGAAGCACTTGCACATATTAGATTTATGGTCGGCCATCAGGATCGCGATTATCTACATCTTTAGCTTGAACATAGCTATATGCTCGTCTGGATCTATGGTGTCATCGTACTACTTCATCGACAGCGGGGTGAACTTATAGGTTTTGTCTCTCCCTGTCTTCATACTCCAAGCTGGCATTCTCCCTGCGCACCGGTTGATCTCTCCTACTCTGCTGCTGGTGGGGCTCCGGTTTGCCATCTTAATCTCGAGGTAGATCACGACGAAGCTCATCCCAATGGTCATCGAGTAGTGAATCCTCCTGGTCAAGAGGCTGCTCATCATGGTCTAGACGCATTTCTGCTAGAGGGTGATTCCTCTCTATTTCTTTGAAATTCGAATGTTGGAATAGCATTCACGATGGGAGATGACTGTTTTTGGGCTACAATGCCTTTGAACTTTCTCCTGTTTGTTGGTGGAGCTTGGCTAGGAGGCTCTGAACCTCCTTTTCGGACTCTACCCACATTTGGTGGATCTACGAGATCAACTCTTTAAGAGTGCTATCTACTCCGGAGCCTGGGGTCACTGGCAGTGGCAGTGGGATGGTTCCGTGAAATTGCCCAGCCATTGAATTATCGGCTACAACATCGCATGGTTGGGTTTTTAAAGGTAGGTCAGAAGATATAGTTTATGGGCCGGAGAGTGTGCAGAAAAGCGCTTTGGTAGATTTAATATGAAGAGTGAACGAAGATCGACTCCAACTAATTTCTGGCACTTAGAGGCCCACAGTGGGCACCAAATTTTTGAGGTTCAATTTTGATCGGATGAATGATCTAGGCTCTAAACGGGAAAGTAAATCAGAAACCACGACTTCTAAGAAGGTTTTACGTACCCCGGAATGGACGGGCTGATATTTTAAAGATGTTTTTGAGCGAAAAGACAAGAAACAAAGCTTTTCTGATGATTGACTCACCGAAGAAGATGGTTGGAAAAATGCTAAAAATGTAAGAAATGTGATGATCATTGTGTGTGGAGTGTGATCGAGCTATTTAACTGTTACATTGATCGAATCTCAATAATTCCTAGTCTAAGGGACTAAATATGCAAATAACAAGAGGGAAAATCTGCAATCCGTTGGTGTCATGCGTTCTCCACTCTACTGAGTCAGAAAAGGAATCTTTTCCAGAGAATTCTTGCGGCCTACATGTGCTTGAGATCTCGATCTTGAATTTCAATAGGCTTCGAGAGGTAGCACTCGTGCTAAATTCCTCAAACTCGGTCTTCGAGCCCATTTAGGAGTTCAAGTTCCATGCAGATTAGTTTGAGTTCGAGAGAATGGTTGCGAAGCCTGTATTTCGGGCTCGTGATCAACAGTTGAGGCTTGACAGATACTTTGGCCTGCAACATGTCGTACCCTTGAAATGATCTGTAAATACTACCGAATATATAAACGGTAATTGATAAATTAACAAGAGTAATATGAAATTATTTTCTAGAGATCATATCGCTCATTTTATAATTAATAATGATAAGATAATATGAAATTCATGTTAGTATCATTTCTTAACTTAGTATTCCATTCATTAATGATTTGGAGCTTTAAACCCAAAACCTAGATTTTCTCCCTCATGCTTTGATACCTTAAACGTTATTCAATGTTGTATTTGACCTCTTAGAACTCTTAATTAGTTGATTTTGAACCCATTGATGCATTCCTTGCAAATTTTGACCCAAAAACATGAAAGTTGGAAATTGTCCAATCATATTCCTTTACCTTACACTCCTTTTCAACTACGTTCATAACTAGTTATTTTGATACTCATTGATCTTGAATTCAAACCCAGATGAGAATAAGTACTCGGTCTCTACACCGAAGCACTATTGGTACCTTGTTACCTTGAATTCCTTATCGTGTTGTTCTATGTCCTAAAACTCAGTCTCCACCTTAACCCAGCGACTATAAATTATATAGTAATACAATATCTTAAGACTTAAGAATTATTAGACGAGATTAATGTCAATGATTGACATTTTTCATCATTAGATAATGAATGAAGTCCTCACTTAGTGATCTTCTTGACAAACTTATCGGCAACACGAACGATCATGCTCAACCCAAGCAACGCTAAAGAATTGCTAAGGAAGTGAGGTGGGCTTTCTTAAACTAAAGTATATGAACAAAATGTGTTCTCCATTTTTATAAATACCCTCAATCATATTTGCCAATCTATGTGTTTGTCTATATGATTTTGCATGCTTATTTGTCTCCTATCGGCCAATTGGAGCTTGGGTGACTTGTCAATTGGAATTTGAGGAGTTACTAGGTGATTTATGCAATGAACAATGATAATGAATGTTGATTGATGATGTTGAGATTGTTGATGTTGTTGTATGATGTACCAGTGCCGATCATACTCCACTTGGTGATTGCGCATAACGACTAGCGTGGGGAGGCTTACCCCCTAGTTGGTTCTTGTTTAGAAGACAAATGCATGGCAAAGAAATGCGCACATGTTTTAAAAAAATTTTAGCGTTCGTCGGATCTTTTCAACTAAAACCTCCATGTTCTACCAAGTGAGTAGCCAACACAAAAAATTTTTATGCATATAACTTTTCGACAATGTTGTTAAGGGTCCAAATCTCAAAATCATCGAACCGGGACCTCGACGCTCAAAGCATCCAAAATTGCTAGCCAAAATCAGACTAAGGTAGAAAAGATCTCGAGCTGTGGCCATCGACCCCAGAATGAGCTCGAGACCCACTAGCAGGGCAAGGATGATGACCCTTGAGCGGGCTAAATGCTTTATGCTCGTCAGCCCAGAATGCTCGAGTTCTCTCACAAAATCTTCACGATGTTGTCTACACCCTTGCAAATATATAGGAAGCATCCAGAATGATTCATCTGCGGAGTCAACATGACACCTAAAGCATGACTCTAAGGAATTCCATGCGCTTTGCAAATTGACCCCCGACTATTTTCAGTCTAGTCCTGTACTTGTCATATAAGTAGGTGACTAGTCAGCTACAATCACACATTACCACATACATCACCTTTACTTACCTCCTATAGCTCATTTGCGTCCTGTAGCAAACAACACGTTTTATGTAACTCTTCTGGCATCGATCATCGGAAAACCTCTGTAATTCACCCTTTCTATATGTAAAATATCAGTCAGTTTGTTCCGGGTGACTATAAACCTTTTTGCAAGTTGCGGTGTTCGGTTATAATCAAACTTAGAGCTTCAAATCAATTACGATAAAAAATGAACCTCAGCAGTGTCCACTAAGTGCTTCTATACTCACACCCTGCATATCTTTCTAAATGTGCAGGTTGAGAGCTATGGAGTGGAGAGGACGTTGAGCAAGGAAGTTTTGAGAATATAGATGTCCCAAGGGGTGTATCTTCATATACCTCCCTCAACCATGTTTTCCGCTAGTTAAACATTGAACTCCATGTCTACTGGACATTTATTTTGTTGGTTTTGTAACCTAATCTTTACACTATGACAATGCATGTGTACATACTCCTTCTCTTTCGAAACCATTATTCCTATCAAATGAATGTTCGCACCTTAATTCTAATGTTGCGACAACGCATGTACTCACACTCCATCTCTTTTGAAATCATCATTATAACTATATCCCTGTTCATATGTTGCTATTATCATTTTTTCCTTCGACCCATCGAGGCATCCCCGTCGGCGAGGTTGGGGCGTTACATGGTCTTTGAGATGGCTCAAGCCATCTTTGAGCTCCTTCATATCTATAAGCACGAGCTTCTTTAGCTCTCCTTCGAGCTTGAGCTGCTCTAAACCTTTGAGCTGCTTCAGCTCTCCTTCGAGCTCGAGCTGCTCTAAATGTTCAAGCTACTTTTTCTAACTCAAGCTCTGTGGTCCCACCGAGATCAGAGCATAAACTGAATTGTGGTATTAATAAATGAATGAATGAATGCGGAAAATTATTCTAGGGGCCTATGGGTGTAACTGACTTAGCCAAGTTAGTTAAGTCTCTATAAGAGTTATCAACTTGTCTAGTTCAAATTCAATTTAGTTTCAGATATACGAGTCAGCTAAGTTGACAAGTTTGAAATGCAGTTGAGCATATAAATATGAGAATGATTTCTACTTCGATGGTTTATATATGTAAGCTTAGCTCATCTTGTAATGGTCATTTCTTGTGTTATCTTAAACTTAGTTGATAGTTTTATGAGAAACGTAAAATAGAAAAGCGGTAAAAATCGACACAAGATTTTATAGTGGTTCAGAGAAGAGTCCTACATAAGAATCCTTCTAGTATCGAAGTGATTTCACAATGAACTTAATGTTTTTGGGATCTAATACAGATTACAATAAGCTGGTCTTCTCAGTTGTCGGCTTCATAGTACGAGGACTCAGGCACTACGTAGAATAGAAAGGCGATATTCCTGACCTTTGTTCCACATTTTTGGTTTGTTGAAGATTTGAGTTCTCTTCAGGAACGAGATTGATTTTCTCAGAATTGATCTGGGTGGGAGGTTCTCAAATTCTTCTAGTTTAGAATCTGGTCGTCATCGAAATCTGCTTTGATATGAAGCTCGATGCAATTCTGTAGATTCCGGTGGGTTGGTCGAAAAACCATTCTTTGCATTCTGTTCTTTATGATGCTAACCTTCTTTTCAATCTCACCCCACTTGGTATTTATATTCTTCTCCAATAATCCTACCATTGGGATGGTTGGCATAGTATGTTGCTTTTTAGATCTATACGTGTAAGACTGGAGGACTAGGTATTCGTTACTCATAGAGCTGTCAAATGGACTGGGCCGACCCAGCACAGCAGGGCCCAGCATAGTTGAAGCTCGGCCTAGGCCCGGCCACGAAGGAGACAGATTTGGTGGACCGGGCTTGCCTATACTAAGTGGGCTCGAATTGGTCTTATTTTGAAACCAGGCCCGACCCAGGATCCAGTTTCTGAGAGCACTAACAGGGCTGAACGCGTAACAAGACCCCGATTATTTTTAGATAATCAAAGATCTCTCATGGCTCCTTGCCCCATGAATCAAGGTAGATAGCAACAAGCTGGGGTCTATCGAATCAAGCTTTTATTCGCACGCCCGACACACATGTTTTGGCCATGTGTGTTCATAACTCAAAAAAAATAGATGACCTGCCCACCGAAACCCAGGCCCAAGACCAGCCCGGTTCAGGCCCACCTCAGGCCCATGTTCGGCTCACCTTAGATTACTCTCACATTTTAATTATTTTTCTTAAATTTTTTAACTAATATTAAAATTTTTACTAATTTAGCAACATAAAAACTTGATTTGAAGTATAGGAATTAAATAATGCATAATTCGACATATACGGTTCAAAAAAAATTAGATGTATTTTTAAAAAAAGTATGTGAAAAAAATAAAAATTAAAAAATCTTCTGGCCCACCATAGACTCGTCTCAAGCTCAGCTCAGGCCCGACCTAAGCCTACCTCATTAGTGGTCCTGGGTCGTGCTAGGCCTAGTTATTTTACAAGTGGCCTGACCCGTTCCCTTGGTGGGCCTACCCAAGCGGCGCTGGGCCGGCCCAGCCTAGTTGACAACTATAGTTTACTCACATATCTGACCAGCTCCTCTGGCATTCTTCAGTCTTCGTTTTTTGACAGTTGAATATTATTGACTAAGATCAACTGACATAATCTATAATGTGTTAGTTTGAGGAATATCGAACTGTGGATATTCTCAAACCTAAGTTGATTTGTTTCTTTTGTCAGCTTTCTTCTTCACAATTTCTTTCCCAAAAACTGGTTGGTTACCTGGCTCAGTTTCCTCCTAAAACTGTCTGCTTGATGTCCTCAGAACTGAGTTAGTTTCTCCCTGAAACATGGTAGTTCTGGTTTCTCTGAGCTAGATCTTCTATTACAGTTCTGGCTCCTTGGGGATTGAGTTCCTGCTTCAATTATCAGAACTGATTAACGATCAGTTCTGTTCCTCCTTAATCTAATCCTCGGTCTTGAACTCTTCAACTTCAGCCTTCAGTTCTTCAAACTTCAAGCTAACTATCTATTACAAAGTTCTAGGCTATACAAGTTTTACATTTCATAACTGGATCACACTAATTCTAAGGGTTCTTTAAGATTAGTGAAAACATATATCTAACAATTTCTCCCTTTTTGATAATGTCAAAGACCGGGAAAAAAAAAAGAAGCAATATTTGTGGGTATGCTTATTACACGAAATTACCAAAACTTAGCTCGAAGAACTGATTGCACTATATTGTGCATGCTCAGTTTCGACTAAAAATATAGTAACTTTTGAGACAAGGAGTTATTATCATTCAAAAGTGTACAAGTGTTGCAACTAACACTTATTTGCATTAGAACATGCCTCTTTTGAGACAACGAGAGATTGTCATTCAAAAGGCTCAATTTTTCATTGATAATTTTTTCTTACATTGTATAGGTTTGAAAGATATAGAAATTGAAACTTAAACTATAGATAAGTCCAAACTGAGATAGAAGAGTTACTTTCTACAAAAGTCACTCTAGGTTGTTGTATCTTTAGTAGCTATTACAGTTGTCCTTTTCCGTTCTCTTCTTCAACAACCTCTCTTTCCCTTGCAGCTTTTGTGTCTTCCCACGAAACTACGATGTTTAGTTTCTCCATTTCATCTTCTTGCAGATGACTTCAAAGAGGGAGAGACACCCGGAAAGGAATGATCCATTCGTCAACAAGACTTTGGATCCTGATGACGGAGCTTGAGCTGATGCGGTGTTTCTGGGTCTTCTTGACATATTTGTTCTCCTCGACCATTTTGTTTTCGGCATGTGTTCTTCTCGACCCCCTTGTTTTCATCATAATGGGAGAGAACGAAGTCAGCTGGAAGCTTGAGTTCAAGCTCTTTGACACATAATTCTTCCGAGCTCTTGTTGTATGGTTCTTTTGTTCTATCGAGAGTTTCTTCGAGACTGCTGGGATAGTTATGATTATGAAGATATCGAGTGGATATTAAGAGAAAAGAGAAGAGGAAGAGAAAAGTGATACTGGATCGAGGTGATCATGAGTATGTACCACCATTTCAAATTCACGGCTTGGATTTTTAAGTAGCGTCTGACGTTTTTAATTCTTACTTGATGACTGAATTGGCACATCCTTTCTCATTTAATGCATGTCACCTCACTTTTTAGTTAGTCATCAACTCATAACTATACTCAAATACTTCAGTTATAATACAAAACCAGAGAATATTTGAACACGAAAACTGATGCTTGCATAACTTGGAAATATTACCTTTCTATTTATTTTCTAGCTGAGTTGGCTGGATTGATTTTTATAAACATAGTTCTGTCTTACCGGAACTACTGAGGCTAGATGCATTAATCTGAACTTCAGTTGGCTTTAGTTAAAGTTCCCCCTTTTTAGAATTTGAGATAAGTTCCTTTAACGCTGACTCTTGAGCAGTTGCTTTGGTTCATCATTCAGCTAAAGTGGTTGACCAACTACTCATCTTGGGATCATTCTCAGTTTGAAACTGGCAGAACTATAATCTGAAACTAGACATGAAGACATTAAATGGATCTGGTTCAAGTGACACAAAGCAGCTAATCTTTTGAACCTACCACTTTGATACTACTTGTTCGTGCCACAAACATTAGAGCATAAACTAAATTGTGGAATTAATAAATGAATGAATGAATGCAGAAAATTATTCTTAGGGCTCATGGCTATAACTGAATTAGCCAAGTCAATTAAGTCTTTATAAGAGCTATCAACTTGTCTAGTTCAGATTCAATTTAGCTTCAAATATACGAATCAGCTGAGCTGACAAGTTTGAAATGTCGGTTGAGCATATAGATATGATAATGATTTCTACTCCAACGGTTTATATAAGCCAGCTGAGTTTGTTAGCTAAGCTTAGCTTGTAAGGGTTAGTTGTCGGGTTATCACAAACTCACTAAAAACTAACTCGAGATTTTCATAGAGGTTTGTAGCTCAATTTCTATCTTTATTATGTACATTTATACATTTTTCATCACTTTTACACGATACACGTCGCGATAATCAGTAAAATGCTTCCAACTGGTCTGATCAAAAATCCTCCTCAACATTGGTGCTAGAAGGATGGCTAGTATGGAAGAAAACCTAGATTGCAACTAAATTCCACTCATAGAATCACAATGTCACAACCAAATCCAGCCGGTGGAGGATCGGTACCGCAAGCGAATCTGGAGCAAATGATCGCACAACTCTCACAACAAGTCTCATTAAACCAACAGGCGATGATGAATATGCAAGTCGAATCTCTTAGTTACGTAACACCAATTCGCAGCTCTAGATGCAGAACCAGACTTTGCACTAGGTCGTTGAAAGAGCGGTGCAGGATCAAGCCACGACCAGTAGAAATCCTCCTCTGATGACCCCTCCAAACCTGTTTTCCCAGTTTTCCAATTTTGCCAACATTCAATGTACGACTACACGATAGGAACATCAGAATGCACGGACCGACCAGAAAGGATGAACCCACCTGAAAGACCAAGTTCCAGATCAAATGATCTCCGCACTGGGGACAAAGCTAACCACCATTGAATTTGAGGCAATACTACAGTGCATCCCCGACGTCCCAGCTCCAGAGAAGACTCTGGAAAGATCTAGCTACGCGGACACACCCTTGCTGGAAGAGATCGCCGAGATAGATATGACACCTAAGTACGCACCGCCATCCTTGAAGATCTAAAACAGAAGATGTTGTCAACCACTATTTCTGCCTATCTACGCGAGGCCTGCATTTGCCGCCACTACGGATCAAGCTTAAGAGCTCTCTCATTCCAATGGTTTGTTAACCTTTCCAAATACTCTATTTCTTCTTTTGCAGGACTTCATGAAGTTTTTTAGAGGCAGTATTCCAGCAGCAGGAGAATGGAGAGGAATCCAGAAAACTTCTATTCAGTGAAGCAGCGAGACCGTAAATCACTGCGAGACTTCCATGCATAAAATTACCCACAAAGAATATAATTGTTGAACCTTAACAAAAGTAAATAAACAAACGGAAGACAACACCTTTTTTCTGTGTTCTAATTTGGATGTGTTTGAATTTAGACTAAATTTTTCAATTTCTTTGCGGAGGAAAATGATTCTATATGAACTTCTATGTTGGCTTATATTGGTTTTGGATGGATCATGTTGTTATTAATTTGTTATGTGTTTGTTGGTATTACATTCTAATGCGTATAAAGCAAGATGACTTATTTTGTTTAACCATAAATCAAACCAAATAATCTTTGTTTAGTTGGTAAGTCCATTTAGTCCTTTATAAATAATGATTTGATTTTTAGATGAATTTTTGATACCTCAAACTGAATAACTCAAAAACCGAAACTCACCCATTTGAACACTGCTTGTCAGCATGTTGTGTCTAATGTTGAGGACATGTATATTATGGAAAATATTTGTAAGCAAGCACGTGCAGAACTTAGTAAAGATTGGTGAAATCTTAATGAAATGGGGATAAAATGCATGAGGACTTAAAAAATTAAATTTAGGAGTTGTACCCATGGCTTGCCGTCGTCAATTAGTTTCGAAAGCTCTAGATTTTGCTTTCAATTTTAGTAGGAATTGTCAACTCATTTGCTCGCCCTAACCGTCATCTGCATGTTAATGTATAGTCTATTAATGAGAAATTTTGCAAGTGATATCTGGAACTATGGGACCCAAATGATGGTCCACAAACTTTTATAGGGTGTGGTAAGTAGTGCCACCACAATGTCATAAAATTTCACGTGTTTTTATCCATTTTTTTTGTGAGGTAAGGGCGCGTTGCTTTCTACTTTCTATTTGTTTATTCCGTTTTATTTCGAGTCTTTATTCACTATAATATAATTTTTACATATTCATTGATTTTTTAAAAATAATCCAAATTTACAATTATTTTCTAATTGAATTTTCAAATTTCAAATATACCCAAGCGTATACTCAAGTTTAAAATAAGTAATATATTATAAATTTATAATGCATTTTTATTAGAACAAAATTAATCATAAATGCATTTCATACTTGAAAATAATGCATACATACGTACCACTAAAATCCGATAATTGCAATTTTTTTTTTTCATTTGACGACGACTATGTAGAAATAGAGATGAAGAGTTCTTGATATGACTGAGATTTTGAGTGTTCTTTTACAATTTTTGAAAAGAAAACATTCAACTGAATTTATTGCAATATTCTACTTAATGTTTAAGAAAATTCCAATAGCACCGCAACTTACCAAAATGTGGGTAGATATCCTCATTCAGTTTTTACGAATTTGACATGAAAATGCTTGCATAATATAAAAGTAATCCGAATTTAATATCCTAGTTGTGGATTAAGACAGAAGATGGTGAATTTATATTATATAATTTGTCACTGCCAACTTATAATGTATGAGTGGGTCTCTTGTATAGAGGGTTAGTACTGTCAAAGTAGTCATCGAAAAATTTCCCGGAGAGAAGAATGGAGCGGCTAACATGATGGTGAAAAGAGAGAAATGGTGAGAATGTTATACGTTTATATAGCAACAAACTGTAAATTTCTTGATGTTTCAAATTCCCAAAGCTTCTATTAAGCTTTGGAAAGACTATAATTTTAGTTTGTAAATTAGATCCAAAAATAATGGCAACCCCGATAATTCCTTGAATAACTATTTAACAGTTACCAAGTATATGCTACTGGGTAATAAGCAAATTTTGCTATTGATTTTCAAGTCCCGGGGACTATTGTTATAGAATAATAGTTTGTCACATATGCAGTTGCGCAACGTGTATACATTATTATTACCAATTTGTTATGAAATAAATAAATTCATCAATTATTATAAATTATAAATTTATATGAGAGAACACAATAAAAATTATATAAAAATATCCTATAAAAACTTGTTAATCAATTAGTTAATATTTTATAGTAATTAGTTTTATTTAATATAAATGTTTTTGGAGGAGAAAATAGAGGGTATTTTTTTAATGTATAGATAGATATATATTAATAGCGTTCGAAACATGACTTGCGGAAAGTTGTCAAAATACGGATTCGGTGACCATAATTGAGTTATTATTGGCATGGTCTCAATTATACAAATTACTCTAATATATTACAAACAAGCCTTCACTTCATATTAAAAAGGGAAGTTACATATTTGTCTCGGGCGACTATGTGGCTTCTTTTTTGACTCCCCCAAATAATTCCTGTTTATTTATCAAACACAAGTCTTCCCGTTTAAAAATTGGGGGGAGAACACCATCGAAGTCCTGTTGGGAAAAATCCTTTCAAATTTTGATATTATTTTTCTATTTAAAAAAATATATACTAAAGATCTATTGCCAACTTTTCCTAACAGCTGTCATGTCTATATTACAACTTTCTTTGAAGACTGTTGGGAAAGGGGTGCTAAGATAAGGCAAATTTGTAGAAGTGTATTATTACAAAGAAGCCTTCACTACATGTAACAAAGGGAAGTATATATTCACCAAACAAGTGTTATGAAAGAGATAAGAAGATATCCCCACAACCGAACCTTTGACTCTACAGAGATGGAAGAAACTGAGGGTTCGCACCATGCTGCGCCGCCGCACGTAGACCCAGGGGCTGATCCACCGGATTTAAATGCCTTCCTGCCGCTGCAGCCACGCCAGACTCAGGAGAAACGACAAACGAAGAAACCCCGGGTGAGAGATAGATCAAAGCAACCACAAGTACGACAACAACACAGCTTTAGAGATGTTGTGAGCAAGAAGACTCATCATGTCAACATTTGGGAAGAGGATGAATCTGGGGGGGAGAGATTGATGATGTAGTGGTGGATTTTACCAAGAAAATACTAGATGTTCAGTTTTCAACTATGTACCTCGAGGGCATCACCAAAACCTGGCAGAATGCAGTCATTGTGAAGCTTATAGGGAAATCGAATGGCTACACGGCTCTGCAGAATCGATTAATGTCTTTTTAGCCAACGTTGCAAAAAGGATCAATGATGGACCTAGAAAACCAGTTCTATCTGGTCCGGTTCAACACTAAGGAGGAAGCCACCAACGCCCTCGTTGAAGGGCCGTGGGTGATAATGGGACATTATCTCCACGTGTAACCATGGCGTATCGACTTCGACGTGGATTCTGAAGTTATCCAAAAGGTTAGTGCATGGGTTTGACTGCCGGGACTCCCGATACACTGCTATGGAAAGAAATTCTTTCGTATGATTAGCTCAGTGGTGGGCAAGGTGTTGAAAGTAGACCACCAGACAGCAGAGATGACGAGAGGTAGGTTCGCGAGAATAGCAGTTGAAATACACCCGAATAAACCATTTTGCACTGAATCTACTATTATAATAAAGCAATACCGTGATATTGCAGTTTTTTCCCTCCCAAAACTTTTCACTCCACCTCCATCGAAGTTGTTCACATCATTAAACACGTCCGCACGTCTATCCACCTAACCATCATGTCCTATTTGAAGAAAACCTGTTCTACATAGTGAAAGAGGAACAAATACAGATTTGTCATGGCTCTTTAATTTTCAATAGTTTTGTTGCCCTTCAAAATTCAAATTTCATTATTTCAATGCTAAAGGCCGAAACCCTGCTCCGTCCTACACTTTCGCCCGAAGTTGTCGTCTTCGGCCTTGGACAAACCCATCGAAATCTTGTGTGCTTCCTATTTTGCTTGCATAAAATTAGATTAGCCCGGTCACTTGAAAATTTAGCACCATGCCGAAC
>AYJT01081330.1:0-17690 GCA_001278415.1 Ocimum tenuiflorum | reverse complement strand
CTCTCCCCGCTCATCGGGTCGAGCGCTTCCATTCCGGTTATGAGCTCCAATAAAATCACTCCAAAACTATATATGTCGCTCTTTTTTGAGGTGAGCCCGGTCCTCATGTAATGAGGGTCGGTGTAGCCTGGAGAGCCGAGCATCATCGCTCGGCTCGACGAGGGAACTACGAGGTCGGAAAATCCCATTTTTGATGAGCCGAAATCGCAGAGCTTGCAATTGAGCTGCTCGTCGAGCAAGATGTTGGAAGATTTGATGTCGCAGTGGACGATGCAGTTTCGGTGGAGATAATCGATGGCGTCGGCGAGTTGGAAGGCTATGGCCATCCGTTTACGCCATGAAAAGCTCGAGCTCGAGTTTGACCCGCGTAGGTTTTCATGCAGATTGCCGTTTGCTACGTGCTCCAGTACTAATATGCCTTCGTCTGTAATTTAATTTATGTAAAGTAATCAATATCACCAATAACCAATAACAATAATAATATGTATATATTCGGGTGTCGATGAATATAAGTATTTCATGAATATAATTCAATTTTTGTTACATTAATATCAAATGGGTGCATGTATATGTTTAAGGTGTCGATGATCTTTATATTCAACTTTTTAAGAAAAATTCATCTATAATTATTTTCGTTAGTATTAATTTCAGATTGTCTCTTAAATAGGCTTTTTATTTGATAAAATTATCTTTATTATATCTTTTTTCTCAGTTTGTTAAATTAATTATCTTAATTCTGATTTCAAATCCGAGTCCCTTGTTATTTAAAGAAAAGTCTAAGTCATCTATACATTGATAATTATGTTAATTTAACTTTGCTCAAGAGCTCAAGAACATGACTATTTGTTCACGTCATCTACTATAAATTGTATTTCATCGTCTACTTTGATCCGAAAACTATGGCAAAACCAGTTCGAAAAAAAATAAAAAATAAAAACTCTGATGTATATATACTTTTCTTTTTCTTTTTAAATAATTATTTTCGAGTAAATATTTAACATACCTCTATCTTCATGGCCATGTCCAAGCAACTTCACAATATAAGGATGCTTAACTCGGCTCAAAATCTCCAATTCCTTCCTGTAAGCTTCATCCAATCTCTGGCTGCACCGGAACATAATCTTTGCCGCCGCCGTCGTCGAATCCGGCAGCTTAGCAAGATACACGGTGCTAAAACCTCCGTTTCCAATCACAACCGAAAAATTCATAGTAAATCTCTCTATCTCCCCCCACGAAAACACCACCTTTCCGGCGCTTTTGCATTTATCGAGTTCGCGACAATCAACCTCTCCTCCATCCCCGTTGATATCGACGGCCGCCACCCTCTCTGCCGCCCGCCTCCGCCGCAGCTTGAGGCGGAGGAACTTGAGAAACTTCAAGAATGTCCCCATCACAGTATTCGACTAGTGAGATCGTACGAGGGTGTTATATATATGAGTTTGGGGGAGTGAAACGACAAGGAAAGTGTGCGTTTTGCTAAAAACAAGACATGCAAAAGAGGTAGAGGTCGAGGAAAGGGGGGTGGAGGCCCCAGGAATAATGATCCCCACAGACAAGAAAATGGATGTGGATTTTTGTGGGGAAAATCATGGTATTTGACTCTGTGTTGGAAGGTGAGCCTGCCATGAATCTCGTCTGTTTTTCTTTTATTTTTTTATTTAGCAACAACCACTGATTTTGACCTTTGCGTTTTGCTGGCTATTATTTGATTTTTATTCAGTATTTTTTTAATAAATTTTGAATTTTTTGTACTATGTCTTAATTCTACATTAATTGAAATAGGTTTCGTTTTAATTAATATATAATTAATTTTAGAATTTAATTATGAAATAATCAATCTTATTAAAGCAACAATAAACTAAAATTTAAATAATAATAATAATAATAATAATAATTATATATCATGCTGGTCATATGTTGTGCACAAAGTATTGTAAATTTACCGATAATTCAAACTTTTTGTGAGAGTATTTTACACAGATAGCGATTGGAAAGATCCTAAACCCTATTTTTTTTTTATAGTCATGATTGTTTTTCTATCAATTAGTTTGATTTATAATTTAAAAAATTTTAACCGAAAGATAGAAAAAGATTAATGAAAGGGTGACAGTGAAATACAAATGAGAATGTGGACTAGAGAACTACTGGAAAAAACAAATGATTATAGTGATAGACTATATTATTTAATGTCTTGGACTAAATAAATGTAAGAACATTGATGTGTTCAAAGAATTAGGATATATGTTGGTTTGGAGTAAATTATTAAAATAAAAAGAAAATTAAGCGTGTAGTTTATAATGGTAGCCGGCTAAGCTAACCAATCAAATATGGGTCCACCTGTTGTTGGAATGTCCCTAACCAAAATCCATCGTACAAACACGCCTTCTTAATTTAATAAATTAATTTATGAATCATCAATTTAATTTAAAATGATTAATATAATTTTATTACAGTTGCTTCCTCCATTTGTCAAATTAATATTCATTAGCCTATATATTTTGCTGCAGGGGGATTCACATCTGGTAGGTTTTGATTATTCATTAGCCCATATATTTTGATTTTTTATTTTTGATTTGTTGGTTTTATTTATTTTTTTTAAACTTTCAAAGTTCGAATTCATTGATGAATAATAAAGAAAAAATGTTTCTTCTGAAAGAAAAATGAAAAAAATAAATAAATGTTAAACCACTCCATCATTTGCAGGATTGGATGTGTTAAACAATATTTTTGAAAGGTTTTTAGAAACAAAAAATAAACAAATAATGCATATGAATCTTGATGCTAATACAGTTTCAATTTTATCATAATCAAAATAATATATATTTTAAAAGAATTAGTAAGCAAAATGTTACATTTAATCATGATCATGAATATTAATAAAATGTAATATTTATCTGAGCATACGTGTGTTCCTTATATCTTTGACTTCAAATTTGATTGCTACTTTAATACTTGATGACATGTTTTCTTGATGTTTTTATATATATTTGATGATTGCACAAACATTTAATTATTTAATAATGCTAACAACCAAACTGAGAAGAGTTTCGTAGTACTATCATCCAATGAATACAAAGAATTAGGTAAAAGAAAATGAAAATGAGAGTTGTATCTTTTAAATTAATGAGATGTAAACTCATTTAGCTACTTTTGATGTTGATGTTTGAATAATAAATTTTACTAGTCTTAATACTGATTATTCTCTGAATTTAGGTGCATAATTTCTTTTAATAATTAATAGAGGGAATTATCTTGATCATTAGTTGAAATATATTATTTTAATAAATTTTACATCTACTTATATAACACCAGCGTCGGTGTATGAAGCGATCGTTATGCCGGGTTATATTTTTTTTTTCGAAGAAAGAGGATCTCATAATTTTGGAGGAGAATATTTTATTTAAATTTATTTAAAATTCTATCTCCTTTTTCTCTTTTCCTCTTTGTCACAAAATGAATATAAATAAATGACTAATATTATCTTTTCATGTTATTTTTGGAAGAGAAAACAAAGAAAGTCCTAATATCTTATATATCAAAGCATTCATACATAAACAATGAGTTACCCTTGCAATGTTTATACATAAACTGGCTCCTATAGTACAGATACAAGAATCCCATTTTTACAAGATATACAAACACATGCTCATGGATCCAAAGATTTATCGTTAAATCCTTTTGGCTAGCTAGAATCTATTACTTGAATGAGACTGGATCTCGTGGAATCTAAAATATGCCCTATCTATTCCGGCTTCTAATCTGAGACGAATTACGTGGTGACGATGAGGAACCTGCTCGACTTGAATCAGCTCGATTTGCTCGCTTCCTTATGCGTCGCCATGCGATCTGGATCCGCTTAGCTGCAATTCCTCGCCAGTAAGGGGATTCGTACCTGCAAATGAGAAACCCATTTCAGTTGGATGTTGAGCCAATTTGAGTACAAACTCAAGCTTGATCATACTCCAGCTTCTGTAGTTGTTGAGCTCAAGCTTGACTTGATAAAAACTCTCGAGTTCTGGAACTCACTAACTAGTTGAGCCCATTTGATAAAATGAAGCTCAAATGACTTGGAAAAAGTTTGTTAAGTTAAACGAATCAATAGAAAAGCTTGAATTAGCTACCACGTCAATATCTTTTAGCGAATAAGATCCTCAACTACAAAATTGTTAAATTCTCGAATATTGCAAATACGGATGAATAACACGTCTAAGCTTTTTCTTTCTTTAACTTCAAGAAAAATGAAAAGAACATGTTTGTCATTACTCAATTTTGTAGTCATTTAAGGGAATCTTTTTCTAGGTTAAATTACCTTATTGCCCCCTGAATGCGTGGACTTTTCAAGAATCTTGTGAAAAGACCAGTCAGTTCTTCAAGATCATGAGCTCTCAACACAAAGGCTTCCACATTTGTTAAGCAAGTTACCAGCCTGTTGCTCAGCAGTCCATGCCGTGGAATTCTCGTACTCGTTTTGTCTGAAATACGACATCATCATCAATACATACCACGTGTATCAAATATCACACAACAAAACATACAAATGTGATTCGCAAACACGAGATATAACATGAAAACGATCACCCTCAAGCCATAGCAAGATTTCATTTTTCTTCACCTTTGTTCGTCGAAGAATGTTCGAGGCACCAAGTGAGAAGTTCTTCTCCACAAACTTCCCCTTCTGACAAGAAGGAAGTGCTGCCATCCTCTCCCTTGCTCATCATCTTTCCGCGAATTATAAACACCATTTTATCGACTAGACCACCTTGGTATAATATTTTGCTCCCTTTGATATAGGATTTGGTCTTCAGCTTTTCTTGTATTGCATCAATCACTGGCTTGTCCAACAGTTGAAAAATCCGAACCTGCATTATCGTTTTCCATATATTTATACCGACGCTCATAATCTATATGAAACTCTGATGATATATGCAATATGTTAATGTGTTGAAAGAATTTACTTTCTGTACAAACTTAAAGAGATGGCGTCGTATTTTTCGTTGAAGGTCTTCTGGTAAATTCTCCATGAGCATGTCTTCGTTTACACCCCTAGTTGCAGCCCAGTTGAAGCGCTCTGAGGCTCGAACTTGCCTAGATGATCACAACTCTAGTTGGATCGCGGTTTTTGCAATAAATGAACGGAATAAAGAGTGATAAATGGCATGGAACCTTCGAAGATCTTTGGGCAAACGACGGTGGCTCATCCACTGCTCAACATCACGCCGCCTCAGAGTCATTTCCAACCTCCTGAAGGGAAAAAGGATCGTGATTCATGATGTTGATCGCACACAATTGAAGATTGATTGCAAATAGAATAACCTTAATATAAACTGAAAAGATTCTAACAAACTCATATGTCTGTCCGTCAATTCTAACTCTCGAAACATGCCTCAAACTAAAACTAACGACTCCTATAAATAAGACATAAGATATGACTCTATGAAGGAATAACTGGCTCAATAACGAAATCTGAATCGATACTTCAAGTGTAAACATTGAGATACCGGCATCCAAGATTATAATCCTAATTCAAGTAAAACATATCTCTTTTCTTCGATTGATGCGTATCATATGTGAATCGAAGTAAATGGAAGAGAAAAAAGTGTGAACATTGAGATACCGGCGTCCAAGAGCCTGAAGAAAGTTTTGCATATTCCCGATGAGAAGGGCGAAGAGCAGAAGCCCTATCCCTATTATGAACATGGTGAAGATGACTTCAGCAGCCAAGTAGCTCGGCTCCTGATTCCCAGCTAGAGTGCTAATTTGCTTCAATCAATCAAAAATACAGATTTTTGTATCGTCGTTTACATGAATTAAGACGAAAAAAGACAAGAGTATAGGAAGTAGATTACCTGGAAACCCCAAAACAGCGAGTACATGTATCTGGTGAAAACACTGCGTGTGGTGAGATTGACAGCAGCTTCACATATCCCAAATTCAAACCCCTCTTTCAAAAAACAAGCAGACGCGTTTGAGTTGTTCTTCCAGACATCCCACATTGGATCACCCTTAAACTCATTCCTGCAGTAGATGAATGACATGCAGGTAACAGAACCACAGGCATCTTCGAAGCATCGACGTATTCTCTGCATGAACGGAAATTCAGAGGGGAACGCTTCCAGAAAGAGATCATCAACCATGAGTGAGATTATGGAATGATGAATGAACCTGTATGCTGAGAAAATACCAGCATGAACCCACCACGTGGCTCGCTAAAACGTATGTGAGTAGATTCATGAGGAAATTTGCCCAAGCTGACTCGAATATGAAGCCAGTTGGGGAAAAACCAGCAACAAGAGGTAAGAATCTGCAAAGTCTTGGGATATACTGAAGAAGAATTGCTGATGGAAGGATGTATTTTATGAATTCAGGCGATCCATCGGCGCGTGATAAGATGTAGATGATAATCTACATGAAGCAAGGTTTAAAAGATGAAACTGGCCACTTCAAATTATACGATCTAGTAATATAAAATTAGGAATGTTAAGAAAATATAATGTAGGCAAAATTTCTCCTTTTTTTTTTTGGTTTAACTTATGCACTGATCATGCACGTTAAGGATTGACTAGTCTTTCTCCTTTTGTTTTGGCATGCCTTTTACTATTTTTCTAACTGGTGATGTAAATTGATAAGATGATCATGTTTAATGGCTTGCGTCCTAGAATGATCTCTACAAGTCGGTGATACTTATATTAACATTCATTGATGCAATACATAGTTTGCATCACCGAGCCTATGTTGAAATCGTCTAACCAGCTAAACCAAACCGTACCGACTGATTTGGCTGATACTTCACCTCCTAAACCAACCAGATTAATGCATAATGGAAGGAACAGCAGAAATAGTTACCTGAGGCAGAGGAAGTACAACAAGTAGATCAAGGAAAAAGTACGTAGAGAAATAATTCCTAGCAATCATTTTAGGATCATCGACTAAATCTCCAGATCCCGAGACTCGTGTCTCGGGAGCAACGTAAGCTAGCCTGAACTGCAAAATGAAGCATCAGAAATCACTTTATAGTGCTAAAGTTCCTCCAATATACACAAATATGTGCGTATAAATCATACCTGAAGGAGGATATGGAGAAGATAAATGAAGTCAGTTATGCTCCTTGAGATCACAAAGGTTTTTGTTTTAGGCCAACTTAATGCTATGCATTGGTGTTCCTGTGCAAAGATCATGACGTTAAACATCTATGGGGGAATTTATCTTTTGATGAGATCAGAATCAAAAAACAAGGAAAACGACAAGTGTGAGAAGCTTACTTTGCGCACAAATAATAGGAAGAAGAACAATGGGTCTAGAAATGCTGCAAGTGTACAAGAGATTACAAAGAACTTGATCCATCGCTGAACAAGTTTTGCGTGAGGATTCATAACCCCAGGAATGTATGAAAGAAGAAAGGAACACATTCTCTTTGCCCAACCTTGTGCATTCCCATACAGCATATGGCGAAACTGCAAATTTTTGCAGCATATTCAGAATTTATGTGTAGTGCCTGAATTTTGAGTATTTAGAAGTAGACAACACCAATTCTAATGTCAACTAAGTGTTGCCGTAGCACCAAAACTGGTAAATGAGACTCAGTAGTTTAGTTATCAGGAAAACTGTTGAGAAACCATTTTGGGAGAGGTATGAAGATATACAGACTTGGCAATCTACCCCAAACAGAAAAAACAGAACATTTTTAGTAACAATCATGTGTTGCACTTAGACAAATGAATTTGCATCGAAGCACCAAAACCTTATAGGGGTTGCAATGCAAGCATGGGACTCCCAAGTGCAATACGATAGACTAGGATTTATTTAGATTTACAATAGAATTAGTTATTTTAATTATTTAGTTATCTCATATTCTGAAAAAGATATCTTTAGTACTTAGTTCAGTTTGTCTATTTAAGACAGATTATTGTTAGTTTATTTTATGCTTCGAGGAAGTATCAAATTATTTGGCTACACGTGATTATGTTTGGAAGAGCCTTAGGGTTTGGAGAATCCTATGGGGCCACATATTTCTTTAATTTAGACCCTTTTTTCTGCAAAATTTAGCTATTTTAGTTGAGTGATGCCAGATATGGTACATGTTTCAAACCATGATCTGATAAAATGAGTAGTCAGTGAGGAAAAATGATGCAAAACTAGAAGACAAGGCAATCTGATTTGGTATTTAACACTTTCCAATCTATTCTGATGCAGGTCCCTATGGCAACTCATCACTGTCTACGCGCAAGAAACGGAAACATCTAAGGTCTAACACCGCGCAATCATCACTACCACATTCATAAACCAGCATCCAAACATACAATCTCTACATGAACATATAGTTTATGGGAAAAATGACAGAAATGAAATAGAAATAGTACCTTTGCATCCAACATCTCCGTAGTTCTTGATGGCTTCTGTTTCCCATTAGCATCATAAAACAAGGGACAAGTTGTGCAATAAGGGTCATTGCACATCCCCAGCTGCCCTGACCTCAAAAGATGTTCATTTCTACCCCCATATCCCCCTTCATGATCCTTGGCCCGGTTTTCGGGCTCTTTAGCCATCCGAGGAGGCCTAAACACGAATTCATTTTTGTGATTAGGCTGCAATGGACCACTCATTTGAACATGCTGGTTTCTTTTTGCACTTCTCAGAGGGCCGGTGAGACCAACAAGATTTTGTTCGTATTCGGAGGAATGTGGAGAGTTTGTAGCAAAAGACATCGACACGCTCCTCGTCCTCGACGAAAGCCCTCTTCTTGTGGAGCCTTCGCCATTGTCTGACTCTGAATTTGCAGCTGGTAGCATAGGTGCCACATCTCTTTCTGAAGCATCCATTGCCTCACTCACCTGCACCTCCAAACACCAGTTTTTGTTACTGTTTTCTTTCTGATTTCTCATTCTTGATCAATAAGTATGATTTGCAGACTATCACACGAGAAACCAAGACACGCATTACTTTTTTCAAAGAATTTCACTCACACACACAGACAAACACAAACACCCCCAAATTCTTCCCCAAAAGGCAAGCACCACACAATAGAATCAAAAGCAACAACTAATGAAGTAACTTTTAAGGTAATGGTAAGTCTTTATGCAAGAACTTTACAGATAAGTAGAATTTAAGTCAATCCCAGTGGCAAAACAGAATGCCAGATCAAAAATCATGCAAGAATACTGAAAAAGACTAACCTTTTTTCCACAACTACTCGCAGAAAAAAGAATCCATTAAGGAAATTGAAAGGAAACAGCAACGAAAGAAACAAAACTGCCTGGAAAATCCAGCTCAATTTCCAAAGCAGCGACCTTGAAAGACCGAAGGAGAATAATTTAGTAATTACTCTTGAAAGAAATGGGAAAGGCGAGACTGACAACGGCAGAGTGGCAATGGAATGCGTGCATACATGGAATTTTTTTACACGCAAAAAAAGAAGACATTAATACGCTAAAGAACGTTGTCTCTCCAAAAATATATGACCCAATATCGACCAGCTGTGTTTCAGTCACTTTCTGCATTGGCCCGCCATACTTTTTGGAGAAAAGTCGAATGAAGCGTTCATGTTTATCATAAGGTACAAATAAGATTTATAAGTACAGAACTATAGATACGGCTTCAATAATACATGAAAAGGATCAAATAATTTTTTTTAGGAGTAGACCGCTTAGTTGAATTTTGGTTTAAAATTCAGGAGGAATGTGGTTTGGTGGAATTGAATTATTTAGTGTCTAAATCGTTTAGACGGGGTAACGTGAGTTTTTGCTTTTTTTAACCTTTCCATTATTTATCTTGTTGTTATGTTATAAAAAATAGAATAATTATTATTACAAAAGCTAAACTTTTGCAAAACTGTTGTTATTGATAATATTCCAAACAATAACAAATTAAAGAATTTCATTTTTTTTAGACTAAGTTACAAGTTAAAGATTTTGTAATATGATAAAAGGAAATTATTTGATTTTGGTTTCGTTTAATGATTTTTTTTTTTTGAGAGATTATGAAAAATAATAATTCGTATAATTTTTTTTTTTGGAATGATAAAGTTTTTTTACTTTTTATTGAAAATATTATTATATATATTATGGCGAATAGATGAAGAGTGAAAATATTTAAAAGAATTTATTTTCCTTCAGACAAAACATTGAGGGTGTATTTTGAAAATGTTTACAATATGCCTACTTTCTAAAAGATATTTTGACATTATTTATTTATTTATCATTCTTATACAGAAGATGTGCATCGATTGCTTGTATCCAGAGAAACACCTACAGTACTTGGCAAAATTTCGTGTTATTATTAAATTTTAAGAAATTTCTTGAATAACTTATTTTCTCAAAAAAAAAATAAAGAAACAGAAAATTCTTGAGTTACTTAGTTGATAGACGTATAAATAAGAGTCGCAAGATCGGACATTGAGACTCGTGAAATACTAAACCGGTGTTCAAAATTCATGATTCTGCCCATTTCCAATTATTATTCAAAATAATTTATTTAACCCTAGTAGTAAAGTAAAATGAATGATGAGTTGGTCACTTTCATGTTTGTATTTAATTAATGTTGGGAAAATTCATTACTTGGTCACTTTTTATTATATTGCTTTTGCTTTTTTATGGATATTTCGAACAATTCTTTACTTTTATACAATATTTGATGGGAGAGACGAGGAAAATTTATACAAGATATATTTGATGGGAGAGACGAGGAAAATTTATACAAGATAAGTAATTGTGTCAAAAAGATCTCTTTAGAAGAGTTTCAAACATACAAGAGAAAAAGAATCTACAAAAATTTGTAAAAAGGACAAAAAATGATGAAATATTGATCAATAAAAAAATATCGACTTAGTTTGATTTTTATTAATTAATTAACCTCCATTGCTTCTCACCTAACCTCACTCAAAAAAGAGGGGAAGGCAAGAAACTCAATAATGAATACAACAAATCAACTTAAACTCATATATTCAACTAACTTCGTTCTTTTTTCTAAGGTCACGTGTCCACGATAGAATTTCCTATAAAATGGAGGAATTCCTCGCTTCAACGTGGTAATATTTTGGTGCCACATTTCAAATCATGAAGCTTCTCAATTCTTGAAAGTTCATTGCAATTCTTGGCTCCTCCTCTCTCTTCCTCTTTGGGAGGGATAACATAGCTTTGGCCAATGCCACCTTCCTTGCAAGCAATCTCCACAGCTCATCACTTTCACTTCCATCGTCTTGTTTTTTCACCTTGAATTGTCTGCAAAAACACAGTGAAGGAGTTATGGAAACTCGACTAGATGACGACAGCCTCAACAGCATCTAACCAATAACTTATTACAACAAACAATAAAAAAATAGTGGCAATCAACGAACTATGATCCTTGATTTCATTTTGGAAAGTCTTTATTTGGTCATTCTGCTGGTTTACTTAGCCTTAACGTCTTCCTAGTATTAAAAAGCTCGTCGTAGTTGGCGCGTATCGGTCGCTGGTCAAGGGATTGAAATATCTAGCTAAGCCATCACAAATAAATATGACTCTTCCCTTGCTTTGGAGGGAAAGCGAAACAAAGGATGAAGAATGACCTACAATATTCTCGTCATTCATGGCTTTTGCAATAAAGAAGAGTAAAGATCAGCTGTAGGGCACCAATATTAGTGGCACGATTAATTCGTTTTGGATTGGTTGCAGTACCAAATCAATATATCTAGCCAGACTTTAAGAGAAATTGGATGCCTCTAATCATTATTGTAAATATCGGTATAGACGGTCATCTAGGTGGCTGTTAGCTAACCAATTCAAAAACCCCTTGTTCAGCGCTATTATTCATTTTTTCGACTAATCGATATCTGGAGGCAGTCAAGGCACCGGTTCTAGGTGGTCTCGGGGCTGGGCGCTGGTTAGGGGCCGATTAGTTATAAGAAATTGGAAATAAGAAAAACAATCTACAGAAAGAAAAAAATATATTTTGACACACGAGTCTTAATATGAGTATAAAAATTCAAATATGGATTTATTTATTATTCTTAGTAAATACCTAATTATAAAATGGTTTGGTAACAAAATAGCATGTGTATTGAAATTTGGGGTGGTTTATCATGATGATCATTATTATTTATTATTATTATATAGAAAGATAACTTTAGATGAAAAAAGAAATATAAATATTTGAAAATACTATTTATTATGAATTCTAATGTTTCTATGATTGAAATAACTTCACTTTTGCAACACTTTCGTGGTGCTCTGATATGGAAAATATAATAACGACTTAACCACCCAGAAGCTAGACCCCCTCGAACCCTCGAACGCTCGACTAACACCTTGCAAGTTTTGCAACCTTGCTTCTAACAAAGGACTGAAGATGTCTATTCACTAAAATCTTGAACTTCTAAGACTATGGTGCAAATAGCGTTCTATTGAACTGCAAGCTTTTCATATAACATAATGCAGGCTGATCATCATCATTATTAAACTCTATGAATAGTTTTATCAGCTGAGAAACAACTAAATCAAGGCAAAACTGTTGAGGAAGCAAGATTTTACCTGCAAAGAGGAACTCTGCACCCATCAGACTGATCACAAATCGAAGAATGCAGCCTAAAAAGCTGCCACATTCGTTTGCAACGCAAACATCCTCCATTAGTCCTCTTCTTGCAGCTACCAAAATGCTTAATCAGAAGCTGGAGGCCACGGCAAGTCGAAAAATTGCCGCAGGGCCCCTTTTCTCTGCTCAAATCCATATCATGTGGCCCAACACCAATGCACCCCTCAGAGCATATATGTTCGAGACAATCCATAGCTTCACTTAGCTCCACATACAAACTCTGCTCCTTTCTTCGCCTCTTCGTCCTCTTTTTCCTCTGTTGAATGGTAGAGTATAAAAACATGTAGGATAGAAGTAGTAGTAGTTGTATTATTAACTCTAAAGAGCTCCTATTTATAATAGAAGAGACTACCAAACTCTGGTACATAAACATTGTAGGATAAAACTAACTCTAGTTCTAGAATATTCTCAGCATCCTCTATCAAACATGACCAACAAAATGAGAGATTCAGTACAAGCAATAACATTCAAATTAATGAAGGAGGTGTTGAGATGGGATGTTTACCGACTCAGATTCATCGATGAATTGCAAAATCTCGAGCTCGAGAAAGGGGTCGTGGTTTTGCAAGAACTTCCACCCTTCGGTCTCCTCGAGTGCCCTGAAGTTGTTCGAGAGAAGTTTCATGCATTTGAGGAGGAGATTAGGTGCGTCGCAGAGTCTTGCTAGCTGAAGCATATCCACCACATTGTCTATGGTGAGCTGCTCAGCCAATGCAATTGTACATCTCTGCTTTAGCTGTGGTACCAAATGTACATGTGACAATGCAAGCAAATGAATCCCATATTTCTTCAGGTGCTCCTCACCACATCTGAAATTGAAGTCATGATGTTTCATTTACATCAAACGAAATGTTTCCTATTTAATCATAAGACAGTAATTAAGTATTTAGGTCTAATGATAGAGTAATCGAAATACAGCGTCTAAATTCTTCGGCTAAATTCTTCGGCTACACAGTATGGTGTTACATTTTATGTTTAACCATTCGAATATATAACACAATATGTAAAGACGATCTTATTATCTCAACCGTAAATTCTTGCGTGATTGGTCAAACTCAAGTTTGGAATAAGAGGAAATGAATAAATTATAAAACATATTCCCCGATAGTTGGGTTCAATCATATAACAATTATAAGAATGTGGAATCTCAACAATAAAATATTATTTTACAGGAAAAAAAAAACATGGAATAAATAAGAAATGGCGGTTCCGCGTTTTGCGTGAAGTAAACCCACCTGTGCGAATAAAGAAACTCAACGAACACGGAAACGGCGTCGTCAGGCACGCCAAGTATGGGAATTTTCCGTTCGGAGCTCCGCCGCTTTTGCGGCCGGTTGATTATATTCTCCAGCGCCGGCGACGCAGCAGCCTGCAAAATTTCATCAAAAACACCGTATTATTAACTCATTTTCGAGCTAAATCGAATGCATAAACTAAATTACAATTATGAATAACTCATTTATTATCAATTTTAACGAATTTAAAGAGAGAGAGAGAGGGTACCAAAATCTTAGAGTGCGCCGGAATAACTGCTCCACTGGAGGTGACAATATGGACATCGGGTTCCGCCGCTTCTGATGCGGCGGCGCCGGCGCCGGGCGTGTTGGCAACAACTCCGTCAGCTGGAGAAGTTGGATTCAGCTCCATTTCGCCGGAAGATTTAGTATTGAACTGGATCGTAATCGTGGAAGCTCGAAAACTTCGCAAAAAGGATCGCTGAATTCAAGCTTTGAGTGAGAGTTGAAGGATTGAAAGCTGTATATGTTGAAGAATAGAGAAAGCGGAATACGTGAAACGAAGAAATTGGAATGAGGCTCTATTTATAGGCTATGCGTGGAGGGTAAAAAAGGAAATAAACAAATTAATTATGTGTGTGGCAGTCAACACGGTGATTTAAAATAATAATATTGATAATATTTAGTATTGTTATACCCAACTCACAAAATTCACATGTTACATATACATATAGACATAGATATGATTATTTGATAATATATTGCAGATGATAGAGTAGAATGGATCTCATCCGTCGAAAATTTTAATATTGTTCCAAATTTAATCTTTCCATCAGCATGTTCTTGTTTATTGTAGCATGTTTCAGATTTTAAAAGTATTTACGTAAAAATTCAATCGATTCATTTTGCTCAAAATCTTAACGAATACAATTCACTCGATTATAATATTGTTTAAGCGAAGAAAATCACGAATTAGTGATTTAATTTACAGGTCGCGTACTGAAGCAGGAATATGCATACAATTATATTAAAACATGCGTTATTTTTTAACGAAACACACATATGTTCACTAGTTTATGTTATACCATATGTACTTTCATATAAATGTGCACAATAGTAAGGTGCGTGTCTTTATACGCGTACATATGTTTATACAACAACATGCGTACAACGAACTCAGGTATAAAATAATAAAATAAATTTCCTAACTTAATAATATAGATGTGACTTATAACTTGCTGCATGCAAAGCTACTTTGCGTACTCAACAATAATGGCAAAAAATTGACACACAAGAAAAATCAAGATTTGTGAGGCTTGGAATTTCAGCCCCCCACGACCTCGAAAAAAAAGGCAAAATGTTTTGATGAATAAAAGAAAGAGAAGAAAAGGTCGGCAAAAAAATGTGAAGGCTTATTTGGAAAAAAGTTGCAAGTGGGGTTGTTGATGAAACTTTTTACTTGTTTGCAAATAAAAAATGTGGCCTCAATTTTTCAAGTCGTATCTTTTTCTTATTTGGTGCAACAATTAAATATTTGGTCTTTCACTTTCTCTTTCTCTCTCTCTTTTAGGGTGTAGATATTCACAATTGATGTATCTGAATGTGCATATGAGTCGAGTGAGCTCGTCAACTATTCGAGATTGATCGAAAAAAAGAAGTTAGAACAAGTTGAATTAAATCAAGTCAAGTTTAAGCTACTTAACTAGGTCTTTAGCTTGAGTTTCAGAATTATCATCTAAGTTTACTTGTCCAGGTTAATAAGAATTTATATTTGGCAAAAACTTGTGTTAGACAGCCTAAACTATTTAGATCCGCCTAAATCAAAATAGTTTATTTCCACCAATTCAAACTCATACTCGTTCTGCATCCTAAACCCAAACTCATATCTTTCCTGAATTTTAAACCAAAATCTACCTAAATCATTTAAGCGATTTTACAGTACAATCTATTACTTATGCCCCATAATATACAAATAATTCAAGCATTTTCATTATATTTAAAATAAAAGTTGTGTTTGTAGAGCTACATACAACAAAAGAGCCCAATATAAAACTGGGCCTGCAATGAAATATAGAGACTTGCATAAATGCCCATGAAAAAAAAAGGAAAATCCTATAACCCAATATTCATATTCTGAGTGCACTTATAATTTTATAACCAGTAGCTACGAATATCTTCCCATCCCAACGAAGATTTAATAATAATAATAATAACAACAAAAATATTAAACCTTGCTTTAATTCTGAGGAGAATTACTGGGATTTGATTTTTAGGATTCAGATTTTGTCTTTGTTGAATTTTATAGTGGTATGGATGGTTTTATAACCAATTTTCTGTGTTTTATATTAGATAGTGTCTTGTGTTAGATCGCCTAAATAATTTAAATCGTTTAATTTATTCATTTGATTCAACCCTATCATATTCACTTGAAATTAGGCCATGAAATAGGTTATGGATTTACACCCATCTGAATTACTTAGACGGTCTATCTCATATTTTTACATCTATATATATTAACTCTTACATGGAGGGGTGGTTGATGAAAATAAGAGAATCGCTTTTTTTTTTTCCTACCTCATTTCATTAATTTTTTATTCATTAAATCATTATTACTCTCATTAAATTACTGGTGTAATAGAACCAATATCAATACGATGACAAAATTGATTTGGGTGAGTCTAGATTATCCATGCCATTTATTTTAATTATACCAGACATTAATTATTGTATATATTGATCATAACTCCACATTATAAATTGATATGCTTATTACAAAATTGAAACATAATAATCACATTTTTAACGAAACTATCACACACCGAATTAGTGAATGAGAGCAATGGGTTGTCAACTCGAAATTTATTAGTCCTCAAATATATAGACTATATTATATGCAGAGAACCTAAAATTAATAATTATATATCACATAATAATATTTCTTACATCTTGGATGTTGATTTATCAGAAAATCATTTAATGGCTGATAATTAGGTGAGTCAATTGAAGACTAATAATTGTGTTGAATTTGAAAAATAAAATTTTCAAAGTTAATTAGTTTCAAAAAGTTGTAATGAGTACGAGCAGCCCCACACAAAGCAGAAACCATGTGCTTTTTCTTATTTGGTCCCATACAAATCCAAATGTCATAAATAATTAATATTATCAACTGCCGTTTAAAGAAGGTTGTTGCCTTGTCTAAAAATTCATTTTATCAGTAACTATACAAATAACAGCTGTGAGGTCTCCCATTAGACTGCCTAAATTATTTAGGCATATTTGAATTTATGATTCAGGGGAGGGTGTGAGTTCGAGTTTGGAATTCAAGGTGAGTATGAGTTTAAATTGGTGGAAATGAACTGTTTAGATCCGTCTAAATCGTTTAGACGGTTTAACGCAAGTTTTTGCCGTAAAAGCTAGAATTATTAATCGATTTCCATTATTAAGTTTAAAAATTTGGAAGATTGATATCCAAAAAAGGTATTTTGGTTGAAAATTTTTTTCCTCTGTATTATAAATTAAAGTTAAGCATTTTGTTTGAACTAAAGTTACATTAATTGAATTAAGGATGATGTTTTGCATGAACCACAAAGAGCATAATTTTTTTAATATTAAGTTCCCACAAAATGGTCTCCTAGCAAAATAAATTGCAACCATCTGAATTGTTAAAATCAGCTGTTGAGGTCGGTTTCTAATTATCTTTTGGCTCGTAGTTGATCAATTTACTCAGTGAATATATATACATTTTTTTCTAAAAATTCATTTCTGTATGCTAAAACTTCATACATTGACAAATTATTACTTTTTTTTTCTTTTTTCGGTAGAGAAGTAAAAAAAACCTATATTAACATCAAAAGAGAGACACAGAAATTAGGATCCATATATGTACATCAACAA
>AYJT01081298.1:0-13348 GCA_001278415.1 Ocimum tenuiflorum | reverse complement strand
GCAGCTTTGCCACAAGCATGGGGTCATCCATCGGGATTTGAAGCCGGAGAATTTCTTGTTCGCGAATAAGAAGGAGAATTCGCCGCTCAAAGCAATCGACTTTGGCCTGTCGATCTTCTTCAAGCCTGGTAAGCGAACTACTTGATTGTTTATTTTGTTGGAAAAGTTGTTTAGTTACTGCTGTTGATATCTTCGGATGATGTGGAATTACTTTTTAGCAGATTTGAATGGCGAAGCATTAATGTGAGTTCTTTTGTATGATTTGACTGGTTTGATTGTAGAATATTCTGGTTTGAAGTGGCTTCTGATTTACGGACAAAATATAAAATAAAAAATGGTCCAAAAATACTGCCTCTGATAAAAGAATGTTCGAGGGTTTGACTTGTAATACTATGTTGCAAGATGATGTATTTCTGTTGCATTAATAATAATGAAAACATATTCAGTTCCTTCGAGGTTGAAGAACTACTTTATGCCTTTGGATAGTGTCATTCTAAATCCCATCTTGGAATTCATTTAGCAGAGATTTTTCTCTACTGTGCGAACTCATTTCAATAATCCTTTTAGTCGCTTCAGTAGGTGCTGTTTCTATAGCTCGTCAATAAGAAATCTTTAAAACATAGAATTTCGATATGACAGTGGCTTGCTATGTTTATTAAATAAAGCATTACAACCACACTGAAAAACTTGGGTGCATGACCTTCATTAGGGGGTATATGCTTAAAGTACTTATTAGTATCAGCTTATCGTTTTTTATCTGAATGAATATCTACGAGCATATTAAAGTTTCCCATGCAGGGAACGCGGAGATTTTTGAACGAAGCAGAACGCGGATTTTTGTGAAGTTATGAATGTGCTTGTTTAAGTTAATTGTGCATGTGCATGTATTTTTCTATATGTATCTTTCTTGTCTTCTGAATACCTGAAACCCTTTTGCCTTTGATGCATGGTTCGATGTGCAAATAAATACTTTCTTCAATATTTGTCCAAGTTGTTATAGGTATATTCTGTGATTATCGCCTGCATATATCCATTAATCTCATTAATGATTTCCAGGTGAGCGGTTTTCTGAAATTGTGGGGAGCCCTTACTATATGGCTCCAGAGGTGCTAAAGAGAAACTATGGGCCAGAGATAGATATATGGAGTGCCGGAGTGATTCTCTATATATTGTTGTGTGGAGTTCCTCCTTTCTGGGCTGGTAACCATACTTCATTTTTGGAAATTTTTAGTTCTATGATGAAGTCATATCACCGAATATAAATATTCTCGAATGAATTGGTAGATATCTTAAGCACCTTTTTTTACACAGAATCTGAACAAGGTGTTGCTCAGGCCATCATACGTGGGAAAATTGACTTTGAGCGCGAACCATGGCCAAGTATTTCAGACAGCGCCAAGAGTCTTGTAAGACTGATGCTGGAACCGGATCCAAAGCTTCGACTTACTGCAAAGCAAGTTCTTGGTAAGTCACATTATGCTCTCCAGTTTTTCCTTGAAATGATGGTATTGGTAATGGATGTCCATTTTCTCCCTGCTTTTTATACTTCTATCCATAGTTAGCTTGAAATATGGATATTCCCTGTTTTTTTTGTGATCATGTCATGTTAATTACCTCCCGTACATGTATATCATATTTCCATCCTTTACATATCCTTTGAAGTGGAAGATGATTTGGAACTGGAGTCTACAAAATATATTATTTTTGTGCTTTCATCATGTGAGCAACATCCAAGTTGGAAGCTGTAGTAGGTACATGTATGATGGCTGAAACTTGCACTAGCTGCATATTGCTTGGTTAGAAAATGTTCATCTAGCATGAACGTAATTAGATTGTTCGTTTGTTCAATTTTTTCTACTGCTGTTATAGCCATTCTGATTCTTCAGGCAAGGCTGCTGTTTTTCTGGAATATGCTGAACCTATCACGTTTAATATACTTCAACCATTTTCCTGTTGATTTGGTATTTGCAGAACACTCTTGGCTTCAAAATGCGAAGAAGGCTCCAAATGTTCCCCTTGGGGATGTTGTCAAGTCACGACTGAAGCAGTTCTCCATGATGAATAGATTCAAAAGGAAGGCTCTTAGGGTCTGTTGATGCTTATATGTTTATCAATAATTACTGTTTTCATTACATATAGTTTGCTGAATATATTCACTTGTCTTTGCTAGGTCATTGCTGATTTCTTGTCTGATGAAGAAGTTGAAGGTATCAGAGAGGTGTTTAATAAGATAGACTCAGACAATGATGGTATTGTTTCAACTGAAGAACTAAAGGCTGGATTATTAAAATTCAATGCCCAAATGGTTGAATCTGAAGTACAAATGTTCATTGAAGCTGTAAGTCCTCTTATAGAGAACACTAGAGCCTTTCGCTTTATTTGATTTGTACCTTTTGTTTTATTTATTTATAATATAGATTTTAGCAATACCAACTTTTGTTTTGGTTAATGTTGGGTAACTGTTAATACATGGGGAAGCCAAAACCTTTCCCCAGGGATTGCAGTTTTGTTGCTAAGAACAAATATTTTGTGTACACCTTTTTTGGGTTATACTAATATTCTTATTGCCAATAGGTGGATACAAACGGTAAAGGAACCTTGGACTACAGCGAATTCCTCGCCATTTCGCTCCATCTGCAGAAGATGGCCAATGATGAACATCTCCGGAAGGCATTCTCCTATTTTGACAAAGATGGGAATGGTTACATCGAGCCTGATGAGCTTCGGGACGCCTTGATGGAAGACGGAGTTGATGATTGCACAAACGTGGCAAATGATATTTTCCAGGAGGTCGACACAGACAAGGTAAAATTAAAAAAGAAAATCGAGTATGATCTACGCTTGCTCACTACATCTCATCTCAAACACAGGATGGACGTATCAGCTTCGACGAATTCGTCGCCATGATGAAAACTGGGACCGATTGGAGAAAAGCTTCTCGCCATTATTCAAGAGGAAGATTCAATAGCCTGAGCGTAAAGTTGATGAAGGACGGTTCGATTAACTTGGGTGAGTAAATACCACATTGTTTGCCTGTTTCTTTCTTTCATTCACCTGTATGAGTTATCATTATTTGAGACGTGCTTTGTATGAATTGGGGTTTCAACTGGGCATCATGTATGAGGCAACTACTTCTCATTAACCCTCTTCGGCGTGGCTAAAAACTCGTAAATCAGCCCGACCCTGCCAAGCCACATCCCCATCTTCCCAAACACCATTTGTGTGATCCTATTCTCTCTTCTTCTCTACCTCTCTTGGATAATGTAGTAAATATTTGATCAGAGAGTTTACCTTTTGAATGCATATGAAGTTTGCACGTACGTTTTATTTTGTGATTATTCTTGGTTTGCTGCATTTTTTCTTGCAAGATATTGGACATTTCCATAAATTTTTTTCCCTGTCTAATAAATCAGGTTATTGATATATGCATCTATATTTTATAACAACTCTGGGAGGAGAAAAAATCCCTACTTGTGTTGATGCTGCAGTTGTGGGGAAAGATCGGTGGAAATTTTATGCTACAGTTGTGGGCACCCACGTCACTCACATAACCTTGTGGGCTCGGTGTGGATCCCATAATATCACGTGAGTGTGGTGGGCACTGCCCAAAATGCCACCAAAGAATCTCGGGGAAAAGACTAGGGGGATGTGAAATTAATTCAATAAAAGCTGAGAAGAAAAAAAAAAGAAAAAGAGGAAATGGATGTGTCAGAAAATAACAAAATAACGGAACCATCTGTTTTATCACCAGGCAAGTGGGCCTGCCAAGGCAATAATGGCACGTGATATTGTGGGATTTTAGAATGATTAGCACGTGACACATACATATTCAGAGCACAAGTTTGACGCTGGTTCCTACCATTGTAGCCAAAAGGCATGCCATGTCAAATATATTTATTTATACAAGAATCATATACATATACATATACATATATATATATATATTTTAGGAAAATTTCCTCACTATTTATTTATTTATTTTCAAAATCGGAATATATTTTTTATAATATTCTGAAAAATTGATGGATTAGAGTTATGCTTTAGTTAAAATAAATCGGAGACTAAAATTTTGATATTTAATTTGATAGTGTTTTTAAGCTTTAAAATACTTTGAAACTAACGATTCCCTATAGCTCTACTTCTCGAGATATTTTGTTTTTATAATTTTAGTAATGTAGTTGACAAAATAAGCAGAATCCATCGCATTCTATAAATAATATCACATGGTAATAACTGGTTCATTTATTTATTTTTCTTTCCAAAAACCAAGCAGTACGAACTCGGTTCGGATTTTCTGTTATACAATGATGTTAAGCCATTGTTTAAATTATTGATAAGTGTACAAAGTAATGATGATAAACCAAGTCCCTAATAACGAAAGATTCACCATAATTAATCTCTCTTGATTTGTACACTTGTTAATAATTCAAATAATGTAACACAATGCGTAACATAATTGTGTAATAGGGATCCAGAGTGGTACGAACTAGACTATAGTTTTATAAATAATAAAGAATTATTTCGGCATTGATGAGCAAACATAAAAGAATAAAACGACTTAACCGGAAGATAATCAAATAAAATAATAATTTTCTACGAGATAATAGAGCATATATATATCTATTGAAATACATTTCCAAAATGATGGCAATGAAGCTTATTGATAAAAATACTGGTCATTATTCAATACCAATACACAATGACCATCAATTTCAATCCATAAACACATCATACAAATCTGTTATCACACACACTTATTTCAGCACCAACAACTTGTTTTATTCTTACTGATTTAGCTGGTTGTACATGCCCAGCAGCAGCGGCGACGAGAAGGCGTTGCCGCCCCACGGACACCCCATTTCCTGGTCTGAATAAAGATTCTTGCTGATCCCATCAAGACAGAACAGATTCAGGCTCTGTGAATCAAGATTAAATGATGGAGCTCTGTTTATCTGTGGCATAACATTCTGTTCTTGAATCTTGATCCTCTTCTGAGCTCGGAACTCTTCTTTCGACGATATCTCACCGACTTCTGATGAGTCTGATTCGAACTCCTTTCCGTTTGACTGGTCGGATTCTTCGCTGAGAGATGGCAGTGATAGAACTGGAGAGTATGGCTTGATTTGTTTAGTTCCGGGCGAACGGTTCTTGTATTCCTCCATGATCTTGTCCAGAAACCTTCCTTGTGCTTCGATTTTCATCTTCAGACTTTTCTGGACCTGCACAAGACATTGTTTTTCGTGTCTTTTGCTCGAGAAAAGATGATGATGATGATGATGAAGAACTTTGTCTGGACTTACTTCAAGCTGATCGCTCAACCGTCTCTGCGCTTCCATCTGAATCAGCAACGCTTCGTTTAGCTGTGCGCCCCTAGTTTTTACATATAACTATGAGAACGATTATACGTTTATATACGAATCAAGTTTTACGTGCGAGATTACTTACGAGAGAGCAGAGAAGTTGGGAAGCATCTCTGATACACTTCGTCTTTCGAGCTTGCCTTCTGCAGGAGAGGGAGCATTCTTTAAATAATCGGTTAAAGGAAATGGTAATGAAATGGACAGTGCATATTACTTGTATGGTCTTCTTCTCGTGTGAACACGGACATCCTGTATTTCTGTCGAGACAACAACATACTCGAATCAGAGAAGACAAATCAAGAAAATCTTTAGAAGAGCTAACTCAGTCTTCCGTGAGAGAGAGACCTGCAAATGACTCTTTACATGAAATATCGTCAATCCAGGAATTGCCATAGCCTTGAGAATACCTTTCGGAGTTGCCCCTGGGAAAACAACTCGAAAAATGAATACGAATACGAAGATTGGAAGCATGTGAAAACAGTCAAACTTCACTTACTATCTGGACCTCCAATCTGATTGACTGCCTTCTCAAACAGATCATGCAATTCTTTTGTCCACTTCAGCCTCTCCTTCGACGAGCAATTAGCGCGATTCGAGCCCATTTCGCCGCCGGGCGACCTTGCAACCCTGCCAGGCAAATGGTATGAGCAGAATAGTAGTCAGTTAAAAAGAGTTGCTAAATAGAAACACATGCACCAGAGAAATTGCTAGGAAAGTTTCAGGCGTTATCAACTAAGATGAGAATGATACCTAAAAATAGCTGCAATCCATGTAAGATAAAAGAGAGTTTCCACCTTCCAAAACACATCACCACACCATCTCTTGTTTGTATCACCGGGTGAAGAAACCTAAAAATACAAGAAAAAGCAAATATCGAGCCACGACAGCTAAGGGATACATCCTTGCTGCTTGCAATATCCAGAGTCATTCAAAATAAACAATTACAGGACAAAGAAAGACAGCTAGAAACCAAATTCAATTGAAAAACCTGAAGATCAGGAGTATCCCATGGTCTGGAATAGCATGCAAGTACTTCCAAGAAGAACGAGACGAAAAATAAACAAAAACTCAACTGATTTAAATTAATGATACATAACGAACAAGGCAGAGAAGAATCCACAGGCTCCTCCATAAAAACTATAACATCAAAACAGATCACCTAAGTGCACAAGATGGGGTTTATCTCGTTCAGAATAAACTGTAGATGACTACAGATAGTCCAAAATGCATATTGCTGAACTACTTTGTCAGGAACTGAGTGAACACTATCAATCTTCAGTCGATCCAATTATAACTACTGCCTGCCACGCTTCATGCAAGAAGGGCATTTGTATTGTTTGATGTTATCAGCTTTAGCAGGCGTTATCTTCACGCATTTCCCATGGTACCATCGCTCACAGATGTCGCACCCAATCCAGAACTCATCTGCATTGTAATTTCCACCACAGCTTCCACATAGTGTCTCGCTGTGTTCGTCTTCCTCTTCTTCAAAACTTTCCTCTGCCAGCTTTGGGTTACTTTTGACTTGGCCATCGCTAGATCTCTGCAAAATGAGGCGATATTTGATTTAATATTTTTCAGCGACAAGCATAATAATTGACGTAAATCTAAAGAGGAAAACAAATCACTTCCCAAACAAAAGACAGCCACAGAAAATCAGTCTTCTATGGCTATTTTTTAAGTTGATTTCAATATAAAAAAGCACCATGTACCCTCACTCAACATTAAACCATGAGGATGAAAGATAGAATAAAAAAGAAAAAATATATTAGTAACAACTAACAAACAAGGTTGAAATTATAGTACAATAATCTTCACAATTTGTGAATATTAAGTACCAAAACGATGACCCATGAGGTTCAAATACATAAGATGACATAATCTTTACGTAAACAATGTTAACTACTGGTCAAAAAATGAGAATACTTTACGCAGACAGTATTTTTCATCAAATTAAATTGTAAACGTATTGATATTTTTCAATATTAGCCAATACTTAAACAGGAACTTCGGGAGAAAAAACTTCTCGATCCACAATATCATCTCACTATCCCTCAAATTGCGCTATATCCACTACATCTCAAATATTACTACAAGCGTCTTAAATTGACACTGTCATACCTTTGTGCCAACACGAGATTTGCTTCCACTGTCTGCATTGGATTTTACAGACTTTCTGTCTGTTACCACTTCAAAAACTGTAGGCAAATCATTGATCAAGCTGAAGAGGCGTTTCCTGTAAGTCCATAAAAACATATGATGTGAAACCAAAATAGTTTCTTCATAAGAAATAATATGTAATTTTTGTTCCCTCTTTTTTTGGTGGTACTGGTTTTGGGATGGTGGTATTGAGGAGTGTAAATGCACCGCAAATGTGATTTGGAAGAATAAAGGGGTGTCAGCTTTACCTCTCATTGCGGTTCAGCCTGGCTCCAAGGTAAAATGCTACAGAGAGCAACCAACAGTCACTGTGAACAGCAATTAGAGAAAGCCAATCCCTTTTGTTCATCCCATCTCTAGCAAAGTTGATCCCCAGAGCAGGCTCGGGAAGCTCCGGTGGAACTTCCTCAGCTGGAAGATTTACTTCCCAAGATTCATTTGGGTGTCCATAGAGGCACAAATTCTCCTTCTCTAGTAAGTAAAACCATTAAACCAAACACGATCAACTAAAGAAATGGAAAATTAAAAAGAAGTTAATAAGCATGAGAAAGGACAATGAGCTGGCATAGTAAATTCACACTGCAAGTATGTTGCTTTCTTAAAAGGTTTTTGATCAAACAGGGCTATACATAGTACAATAGTTACTTTCTACAAGTAGGAAATGACCTTAACAAGAAGCATGTTTCATAATTAGAGGTCAAGAAATAAATTCCGGCAAACCGAACGGGTAAATTTACCATCTCGGCCATAAAATCTACCGAAGGGAAAACTCGAATAACGTTGAAAAACTTGGAACTATTCTCGAAACATACAAACATAAGAAACAACACTCCCAATTCCAGTAACTTGCTATCTACTTCATACGAATCATACCTATTTACCCAACACCAAAGGAGTAAATTAACCTTCCAATCAATCAAAACCCTATCTTTACAACAAAAACAGCTGCACCAAATTTCTCATATACCCATCATATCAATCAATTTACATAATCAAAAACAAGTCAAAAGCCACAGCTTTTATTAAACAGGAGCAACATCCACCAGAATTTAAATTTCTAAGAAAACCCAAAACAATCACTATAAATGAACTACGAGCAAATCACCTGGATCGCACAACCCGTAAAATTCTTCGACATCTGAAAAATAAAAGGAACAAAAAAAAAAAGTCACACTCGTTCATTTACAAGTTACTTGAAAAATTCGCGAAAATTCAAGTGTTTTAAGAAAATACTAATTGCACAGAAAAATACCGGAAGTTAAAGCACGAACGATTCCGGCGCGACGAGCACTGTAATCTTTGAAGATCTCCTCCACAGTTCGAGGACTCGAAGAAACTGATGCCATTTGTGCACAACGAATTAGGAGATCTAAATTCTATTAAGATAAACAATCAGAAATCAGAATTTACATGAAAAATGGAAAGAATTTGTATGAAACTGGAGAGAGAGAGAGAGAGAGAGAGAGAGTGCATGTAAAGCTACAATCAGAAAACAGAGGCAGGCGAAAATGGACTAGCTCAGGAATGCAAGCAAACGACGTCGTCTTGGGTATTTTGTGTTCGTTTGAACTTTGAATCAACTCTCTCTTTTCTTTTTCTTTCCTCTTTTTATTCTCCTTTTTCTCAATCCTTGGTGGATTTATTGAGTTCATTATTACTTTTTTTTTTCTTATTTTCAAAATTTCAAAGAAAAGAAAGGGTAAGAAAAATTAAAACAATAAACCTTTATTACAAGCTTCCAATTTGATGGTAAAGGATCTTTTTGCAATAATAATAATAATAATAATAATAATAAATGAAAAAAATTATTTTTTCCTCAAAGAAAAAGTTATGTTACTGGATGTTAATTTTGTGCGTAATACTACTCGATAATCCTGGTTTCTGTCATTTTTGATTTAATCTCCACTTTTCGAGGAAAAAATGTATTGACGAAATACTAAATAAATGACGATTTTTGTAATCCAAGTTTTAGAGCATGTATTTGGCGATAACTCAAACCAATACATTACCGATAACATGCGCTCATAATACAGAGAACGAAATCATTTTCGAATCTTCAATTGATAATACTCCATAAATAAATCACGATTGCTCGCTCAAATCAAAGTATTCGAGCATTCTATTTGCCCACAACAATGGTTTAAAGTTGAAAAAAAGTCCGGTTTTGTAGTCTCCACAAGTCATGAAATAAATATCCAGAAAACTCGTTCGTGGATCTGCTGAGTGTGGTAGATACACCGAGTGAAAGAATTACACACAAATATTATTGAGACACATAAAAAGTTTTGAGAAAGTCGCCCTTTAGACCGCTTAAATGATTTAGGCAGGTTTAGGTTTAGGATCCAAAGCAAATGTGAATTTGGATTGATGGTGGAAATTAACTATTTAGATCCACCTAATCGTTTAGCCGGTCGAACAAAGGTTTTTTCCAAAAAGTTTTTCATCCGCTAAAGAAAAGCTGCAACTAACTCAGTTACTTTTCAACTACCAGAAGTGAGGACCATTACTCTCATGAATAAATTCCCACAACTAATTTGAACATAAATAAAATATTTGAATTCACACATACTTTCCTACATAAGAACCTTAAAGCCTGTAACTGTACTGTGTTTCTGTCTTTTTCAGGTGTTGCTTCACCATCAATGCGCTTCTGTACTTCTTACCAGTTACTAAAAATGGCCATCTCCAACCCAGCATCAAATCAGGCTGATTTGGCGTCGAGCTGCTCCAACCCAACTCCAAACACAAATGCAAATTGCGTTTTGCAGTGAGAGAGACGCAAATTTGCGTCGTCACTATTCACAACTGCATTTGAAAAATAGTGGGAGAAAAAGGTATATATAGGGAATATTCTTTTGGGTTTGAGTTTAGAGTAATGGGTTGGATTACTATTCGATTTGACATTTACTGCATTTTAGGTTTGAGTTTGGAGCAATGAGTTGGAGATAAAGAAGATTATTCCACATCACTCGAGCATCATGTCATGTAATGAAAAACTAAAGAAGATGGTGAATAAATAAACATCTAAAAAAGATCAAATATATTAGCAAAGAAAAATGTTGATAAATAAACATCTAAAAAATATGGGAATCCTAAACAACTGCTTCCAAGAACTCATCCTGTAATTTTCCAAGGCATGATAAAACAAACCGAAAAAGAGATGAAAGCAAGCTTACAAGAGTGTGGTGGAGAACTCCACCATCCCAGAATTTACGAGGACGTTAATAGCCGTTTGATGCCAGTTTTCTGTTCAGGAGTAAGCCGGCTAGGGAACTTGATGTTGAACTTGATGCGTAGGTTTCCCTTTTTTCCGGGCTCTTTAGGGATCGGCATCCCTTCGCCTTTAATGACTTCTTCGTAGGTTGGGCTAACGATGCTGTTGATGGGCGCGGTTATATTCCGGCCATCGAGGGTGGTCACTTGAGCGGTGTAGCCAGTTAGAGCTTCGACCAATGAGATCTTCTGCGTAACTATAAGATCGTTACCATCCCTTTTGAACACTGTATGGGGCTTTTCATCGATGATGAAGACTAGGTCAGATGGTATGACACCTCGTTGTTCGTTTCCCTTCTCTGGGAAGGTTATCTTCGTCCCCTTTTTCCACCCGGGCTTGATTTCTATTGTAAGAATTTCTTCTGTGGTAGAGGGCCGCCTGACAAAGGGGAAATAGTTGGAAAGAGAAGTTGTAAGCACTGTCCCTAGAAGATATAGGTTGCAATCAAGAGCACATAGACAAAGCATGTGGGTTAATCGTTCAACAATAGGATTCTGTTTTGAGCATTGAATGCAGGGTGTTGCAAATTCTAAAAGGTCGATAAAGGAAAAGGAATAACATATATAAACAAGTCAGCTATGGTAAATCATAATCCCTGTATCCTGATTCGATATATTAATCATGTTTATGGATTGTTCCCATGCAGTGATGGCATCATGGTCTCTATTTTTGTGCAAGTGACTTTGATAATAATTACTTCAAGTGGTTAATCGACTAGGAATATTACCCAGAGGTAAATAAGACTCTATAGAGACGCTGATCATGAAAAGGAAGTCTTAATTAAGAAGTTTTCAGCAACACAATTGATTTCCATGTTAACTGACGTAGAGAAGAGAGCAACGAGGTAATGTTCAACACAATATGTGCAGAAAAATTGTACAGATAAAGCAGCATGGTGGATATCCAAACTCATTTCCTGAAGATGATACATCTTAGCTGAGGAATGTGCTTTCATTTTCTGGAAATGAAAGACTCCAAACTGAGATGATGTCTCTTCCTCGAATTAGATCAAACTTCCCAGATAGAAGGCAGAGACAAGTGCTGGACAATAATGGATGGTCCGATAACAAACAGAATTCTTACTAACAAGGCAATCTTTCCATAAGGGAAAACTAAAGAGAACTCTAACTGTCTAGCAAGAGTGTTAGCAGTTGTACAATTGTGAATTTATTTTTCATCTGAAAACTCAAGTACTAATTCACTAAAATTCCTACAATGCATAGCAAGACGTTTATTTTAATATGTATATGTTGATTTTGTCATAAAAAAACCAGCATACCATGGAAACATGCGCAGACATTTGACAGGATAAAAGTGAGCAACAGGGGTTCCTATTCAGATGGTTTAATTTTTATTCTCATCAATCCATAATCCATATAGCTATAAAATATTTCATTGACTGCTTGGTATCAGAGGTTATATTACTAACTACAGCCACCCAACATCCGACACAGATGCGATTTCAAGAAAGTGGTTCAAGCAAATGCAACAAGACTTGATAAGAATACGGCATTGTGACCATATGGTTTAACAATGAAACACGACTAACATGTTCAACTGAGTTCCATCAATATAATAAATTGACCTCATCTTTTGATTCATAATGTGGGTGCACAGCTCAATGTTGTTCCTCAAGGCATAAGACAGACAGACAAAGAACCAGCAAAAACTTAGCATGTCTGGGCATTACGAAGCTGAGTGCTGAAAAACAAGCGACAAGGGCAAAAGTCATAGTTAGGTGGGGACTTCTCTTCTATTGGGTGGACATAGCTAAGTACTAAATCTACGTATGGGTTCATGGTCAAGCAGTCCCTCCTGCGCCTTCTGTTATCCCCATTAGCAGCAAACTGCCTTAAATAAGTATGGAAGTTGAGAAAAAGGTTACTAAACAAGCAAGATTCTCTTTCGATAACTATGGCTCGACAACTTAGGGCATTATACAATCATTTGACACTTGTAAAGTGTCAAAAATAGCACCTTGTATTCAGCCAAGACTAACCACTTACAAGCCACAATTCAACACGTGTCAAATTTATCTCAGAAATCAAGATATCCAACTTTGACATCGAAGCAAGTATCAAGTACGCTGTTGAAAAGTTCAACCTATGTAGATATGTCAAAAAACCACAAGGAAGATTCACCATATCCGGTTATGGATAACACATCAAAATAAACAGAAAAAGTGAAAAGGTTACCCAACAAGAGAGATTCTATTCCAAGAGATTACACAAAAAAGTCATGCCACCACTAACATGTGTCGAGAGATATCAATGATAGCATCTTGCACCAATCACACCAGCCGAAAGGTGCCAACAAAAGCATCTCGCACAAAGTCAAGACCAATCACTTACAAATCTAAAATCGACCAATCAAAACACAAATCTCATACACCAAATTCCCAGCACTGCTAGCACTATCAATTCACAGTTATACATAGCATATTAACAAACCAGCTCCAATCCATTCAAGTCAATCCAAAACAATCAAATCAATGAAATCAGTTAAGCAAGATCGAGTTTTTACCCACTGGCGTCGATCACATCCCGCGAAATCT
>AYJT01081293.1:0-14415 GCA_001278415.1 Ocimum tenuiflorum | reverse complement strand
TGTGTAAAGACCCTCTAAATGAGAGAGGTCTAGGGTTCGAATCCCTTTCCCCCAGCCCCAACTCAAAAAAAAAGCAGCTCCGGCGAAGCCTATTCCTAAACCGAATTGCATTTTCGAATCTGAAATCATTGCAAGTTATTATGGAATTGGTCTGAGTCTGTAGCAGGCCAAAGAACCATTCTCCCTGTTTGGTGGCCGTTAAAAGGTGATCCACTTATTAGTATTTATCTTCATTTTGTTTGGTTATATTTATAAGCAAAGACTTTCTCCATCAACGGACTTGCTTTCGTTCATGTGAACATTATTATCATCTTATATATGCTCACAATGGACGTCAATATGCCAAAAATTTTTTTTTTTGAAAAGGGTCAATATGCCAATTATTTATACACAAATTAAATAGTTTGTGGAAAGAGTGAATCTACAATTGCAAAAATACAAATTTGACTTTCACCAACATAGTTAGGTCAAAGTCATCATATGATATCTAAATTTGTATTTAATTACAATTTTATCATTATATTTAGATGGTTAGATTTTATTACTACAAGAGCGACATTTTTGTCACTCAAAAATTTTCATCCACAAAAAGTAGCTACTATTTTCCCTACATGCTCAGAATTGATGGGATTTCTTGCTTCACATTATAGAGGGTAAATAAATTTTATTCAAAGTACAATTATGAGTGGGGTTCCTATATTTAATGGCCATGTAGGTTTTTGTGCGATAGTGCGGATTCGAACCCTGGACCTTTGTAATTTAGAGGATCATTACACATGGATCTCCACCACCAGCGGTGTCCCGAAGGAAATGAGGACATGTAATGAGGAAAAAAGAAGTTAAGATTCCTATTGATTTATCTTCATAATAACTCCAAAAAGGAAATGAGGACAATTAATGAGGAAAAGAAAAAGTTAAGATTCCTATTAATTTATATTTATAATAACTCCAGAAAGGAAATGAGGACAAATAATGAAGGAAAAAAAAAGTTGAGATTCCTATTAATTTATCTTTATAATAACTCCAGAAAGGAAATGAGGACAAATAATGAGGAAAAAAGTAAGAAATTTTGAACATCATATGAAGGGCAATAAATATTTTACAATACATTATATCAACTTCAATGGAATAGCTATCCTTTGCACAATTTGAAATACCATTTAATAAGTGACAACTTCGAAAATATTTAGAATCTAATTATTATATTATGTCAAGTTTATTTAAACAAATGGCCTGTATTATTAGGTCAAGATAACTAGATAATATATCTTAATAGATCTATTGCGCCCAGTAACAATCAAAAATCTTTAGCTTATATTTTTCTCCAATTATAATATTTTCATTATAGACTTAGGTGTAACGACATCAATTATATCATAACCAATTAGAATTCACTATTCTTCCCACGACTCTATATAAATAAAAAAGATGATCTCCTTTCAGACCTTGCACTAAATTATTTTATCACACCCAAAACCACAATGGCAAACCAAGTAGAAACCCTAGATGCAGAAGCTCCCATAAAAAGTCCAGCTGATAAATTCTACAACTTCTTCAAGTTCAACGCAAACGACGTCGTCAAGATCTTCCCTGAGGCCTTCATCGGAGTCGAGCTCATCGAAGGAGAGGAAGGGGCCGCCGGTTCCGTCAAGCTCTGGAAATATATTGTTGGTACGTATACAGATGTGATACGTACGAGTAAATTGCAACTTCAATCCTATCTCATGTTGCTTCCTAAACTTTACTTTTAGTCTCATATTTTCATTTTGGTCCAATGATAATTTTTTTTCTATTTTTTCCACTTTTAGTCGAAAAGCTATTCTTACATTTTTTTATTCAAATTATACAAATCACTTACATCAATATAAGTATAAGATAAGACGTGATCTACACTAGTGATCCATGAATTTCAAGACTGAAAGTGCAAATTTAGAAAATTGGGCCAAAAGTAAATTGAGGATGCCAAAATGAAGTTGAATTGTGTCATTTCGAACAAAAATGTAATTTACTCTATCTGTAAACGGTATTTTCGATCATATAAAACATGATTCCATTTCATTTTGATTCTAACAGGTTCCCTTTTAGTCTTATACTTTCGTTTTAGTCACACCCGCAAATTTTCCATCAAGTTAGTTTTGCACTTCTGATTGTTAGTCGTGTGTGTGTATCTATATATGGTTGATTGCAGGAGGGGTTCCGTCGACGGCGAAGGTGAAGACGGTGGCAATAGATGATGGTGGAAAATCCATAAAATATGAAATTTTAGAAGGAGATCTTCTGCAAGTGTACAAGAGTTTCAAGGCCACACTTGTTGTGAGTGAGGGATTGGCAAAATTTAGTTTTGAGTATGAGAAAGCTTCTATTCTTTCTCCACCACCCGAACTATATGTGCCTCTTGTAATTACTCTTTCTGCTCTGGTTGACGCCTATATTCTTGACCATTAAAATCATGTTAGATGTTGTTTCGTCTCATATTTTATACTATATTTCATATACGTATGACATGTATATAGATACAGAGATGTGAACAATATCTGCAATGTGTTTGTATGCCATAATGTGTATCATCGTTGAATAAATTTCCAGCCACGTGGAATCAATGCTTGCTATGTAGTAATTGCATCTTATTTTTCGGACTCTTAATGCGGTGGCACTTATTAAGTAAATGATATAAAATTTTATCAAAATTGATTAATTCTAGAAATACTTAAACGCTCGCTATTAAAAAAAAAAACAAAAACAAAAGATGAATTAAATTCAAATTAGATGGGTTTATTTACGAAGCATGAAGAAATGTTGATGGCCAACATGATGTCATCAATATCAACTTATTTTTCAAATTATAATAATTTTATTTTAATTTAAATTTTGCAAATAATACATCAAATAAAGCTAGTTTATCTCTCTTTAATTTAGATCTACCATGCCCACATTTTTATAAAGAAATATCGAGATAAAATAAAAAAGAATATGTAAAATTATTTATCTTAAGCTTTATTTGATCTTGATTAGGATTTTCTATCCCACTTATGATTTATTAGCTTCGTTTATGGTTTATAACTTGTGAGCTGTAGACTATCACATACTTTATTCATCCAAGATAGGATTTATATAACATGTTAATTAGGCTTTATTAATCTCAACTGAAGAGGGTAATGAGAAATTATTCACTTAAATTTAATTAAAAAAAGGAGAGGGTTATATTTAAAATTTGAAATAATTTTAATTACATCAACTACATTCTCATTTTGTGAAGTAAATAGTTATAAAAAAAAAATAATTAATACTGTCTGCCAAGAGATTGCTTCAGCACCACCCACCACCCTCATACCTCATTCCTTCCTACAAAAATATTTCCTTTTGGAACAATTTAGAAGACAAATAACTAAATTTTTTAGTTCTTAATGCTTAATTTTTTTTACTTGTATTCATATTTTGAATATGCAAAATTTAACACTCGTATTTGTAATGAAATTATGTTAAGTTAATATTAGATGTGGCTTATAAGCTGCGAACGTAAATTTGAATTGTTTTGAACTATATATTATTTTTTTGCAAATTTTGATATTTTGTACTACATATTAATTTTTTTAAATATTTTTATATATGTGGAAGTTATTTGAAAAGATTTTGTAGAGATCGACTCGATGACTCTTCTTCTTCAAATAATTTTTTGTTGCTATATTTTATTATATTTAAATTAATATTCTATGTAAAGAAGCCCTCCCCTAAAAATTATTTCTGGTTTCGTCACTGACCCCGATGAGTGACACGTGCACTAATTAATGAAAATAAATCATGATAAAATCTTTCTTTATTAGGAGTAAGATTTATTTCTATTAATTAATACACATGTCAATCATCCGGGCAGTGCAACACAATGCGTAAAACTATTGTGTAACAAGGGATCTAAATCGGATTTATTTTACACATGTTTTATAAATTATAACAACATGAAAATATTTCCTTGCTGTGTTTGTAGGCTTGTGTAGGTTAACTACCTTATAATATTCTTTCCTCCATCAGGTTATAATTACGCTTAATCCATGATTCACGTGTCCTTCTAAAAAAATCATGATTCACGTGATTTACAATAATAGAGATATTAATTATTGTAGATAATTCTTATTCCATTTATCTTTCATTTTGTTTGGTTATATTTACGAATAAAGACTTTTCTCTAGCAATGGACTTCCTTTCGTTTATGTCAACATTATTATATCCTTTTTTTTTTTAATTATGTCCATAATGAACGTTAATATGCCAAATTTTCATACATGATATAGATTGCGAAATGAGTGAATTTGTAACGTAAAAATTATAAATATAATTAGAGTTTTATTATTATATTTTTATGGTTGGATTTTATTACAACTAGAATTTGATATTTTTTGTCATCCAATTTTCATTATGTTATGAATAGTATTTTGTTTTTGATTGGACAGTCGGTTGGATTTGATTAATTAAACAGGCAGCTATTGTAGGTTTTCTTGCTTCAAAAATCATTAAAAATATAATATTTCACTTAAAGTTTGTTTAAACAAATGGCCAGTAACATTAATTCAAGACAACCCCTTAATATATTTTAATCAATTAATTATTTGCGTCCAATAACCATCACAAATCTTTAGCTAAGATTTTTCTCAAATTTCATTGCATTCGCAGCTTTTAGGTATAAAAAATTATATAAAATCACAACCAATTACAATTCAATATTCTTCTCACAAATCTATATAAATCAAGAAGATGATCCCCTCTTAGACCATGCACTAAACCATTTTATCACCCTAAACTAAAATGGCAAACAAAGTAGAAACCCTAGTTGCAGAGGCTCCAATAAAATGTCCAGCTGATAAATTCTACAACTTCTTCAAGTTCAACATGAGCGACATCGTCAAGATCTTCCCCGCCGCCTTCACCAGCGCCGAGCTCATTGAAGGACAGGAAGGGGCCGTCGGGGCCGTCAAGCTCTGGAAATATAATGTTGGTATGAACAAAGATGTGATATTGCATAACTAGAGTAAACTGCATTTTCGGTCTCATAGGATACTGTCTTATTTCATTTTTGTTCCAATTTATTGAATTTTAGTCTCCCACTTTCATTAGTCCAAAAATTATATTAATTTTTTTATTTTAATTCTATAAATTATTTATATCAATATAAGCCATATAGGAATGAGCACATGATTCGTTGTACCGAAATTGCAGAATTTTCAAAATTGGGACTACAAGTACATCTATAGGACCAAAATAAAACGAGCCTATGTTGTATGAAACCAAAAATACAATTCACTCATTCTGCATTATATTTTTGATCAGTTGTATATGATTGATGACAGGTGGGGTTCCTTTGACTGCGAAGGCGAAGACGGCGGCGATAGATGATGTCGAAAGATCCATAAGATTTGAAATTTTGGAAGGAGATCTTCTGCTAGTGTACAAGAGTTTCAATGAAACACTTGTTGTGAAAGAGGGTATGGTAAAATGGACTTTTGAGTATGAGAAAGCTACTATTCTCTCCCCACCACCAGAACTCTATGTTCCTCTTGTAGTGAATCTTTTCGCCCTAGTTGATGCCTACCTTCTCCTCAATTAAAATCGTGTCGGTGTTGTTTCATCTCGTATTTTATACTAGTTATGTGTAGATTTCACTTCATACATGTGACTTGTATTTGGATACGAGAGTGTTTTATGTGTGTACTACATAATATGCGCCATTAAATAAGATTCCAATCATGTGGGAATCTATATTTGTTATGTATTATTGATGGCATCTCTTTTTATCACATTGTTTTCAGCTTTCAAATAAATGAAAATGGGATTGTACGAATAGTGTTCCTCAATGTTTTGGATGGAAATATAAAGTATAATCAATACTCTTAGGATTGAGGCTACGAAAAATTGGTTAGTCGATCAATCCATCTAATAATTTCTTCAAAATCTCGATTCTACGTGCCGAAAACATACACAGATGGTTCAATTTATATTTTGTGTTACTAAATTATCATAAGAATGTCTTCTATTAAATCGTCTTATTTGTTCGAGAGATTCAATCAAGCCCGATAATCCATTCCCACATATTTTGATACAACTCATTCGCCGTATATTTGAATCCGTCTAATTCAAGTTCACGATTTTCATACATGTTTTTGCTAATTATCATATTGTGTATGTGCATATATCGTCGACATTCACATTATATCGATCTTAATTATAGAACTGAAGATATAAGCCATGAACTTGGGCTTGCATGGCATTGGACTATATTTAAACTTGGGCTAAATGGTATGGTGTTACTTTTCTTAAAAAGCACAACAGCAACATTAGAGACAACAAATATTAATGAAATAAATGGATAAGAGATCCTTGCCATTGCGGTCTGGATTCTCTGTTACACAATGGTGTTACACATTGTGTTACATTACTTAGATTATCGACAAGTGTGCAAATCAATGGAGATAAATCGCGTTCCTAATAAAGAAAGATTCTATCATAATTAATCTCTATTGATTTGCACACTTGTCAATAATGCAAATAATGCAACACAATGTGCAACATGATTGTGTAACAGACAATCCATAGTGCTTGCCATTAAGAATAGTTGGGTAGAATTATATTATTTTTTGATCCGCATTTTAGGTGTGGATTAAAATTACATCCCAACCGTTTATACTAATTTTTAAATAAATATGATCTTGAGAAGTCACATTGTGGAAGGGTGGATTAGTAAATGGAGGAATATGCTATAATTAAATATTTTCGTCATATTATATATATATATATATATATACTTTATTGCATTATTATATATATATATATATATCATTATATTTAATAATTTTAGAATTGTTTTCTAATTCATCTATTTTTTAGACAGTTTTATATTTTTTGAAGTGAAATCCTAATTGCATATGTTTACGTGAAAAGAATAACACGAAAAATATAAATTAGTAGTTTTATCGTAGTACAATTCAGAATTGTGTCGAGTAATTAAGTATATATAATAACGAATGACATATGTGTATTTATGTAAAAAGAAAAACTGAAGAGCCATATCATATTTTATCTAAAATTACGTGCGGATGATATAAAATTACTTATTTAACCCTGTAATGAAGTACATTATAACATACAATGAAGTTCAAAATAGTCATCACTCTATCGGCTAAAGCCATCGAAATTGTCCGCTCACCCCTAATTAGGTGACATGTAGTTTTAATTAAGTTGATTATTAATCAACTAAATGTCCGTACAATGTTTTGGATGAAAATGAATAGACCGAAATATCCCTACAATATTTCACTTCCCCTCACAAACCACTGGATCTTCCAGTGAAGGAAAAATCAGCTTCCGAAACCCTCAATTCGTATCTCCGGCGACCCTCGTCTTCACCGCCGGTCTCTCGCCTTGTCGGAGGTGTTGATCTTCTCGACGCGTATAATTGAAGATTCGAAGCGCTTCTCCTTGAAATTCGCGATTCAGGAATCAATTTTAGCGAGCTGCGAGCTGCGGCGGTAGCTGTTTGATCGCGATGATCTCCCAGTTCTTCGTGCTTTCGCAGAGAGGCGATAACATCGTGTTTCGGGACTGTACGCTATTCTTTCTATCAAGATCGCATAGGATCTCTTGTTCAGATTAAAAATTGTGATTTTTTTATTACAATTTTGACTTTAATTTAGGCAATGTGCCGTGGTTTGTTCTTCACTTTGGGTAATTGCTGTCAACATTTTTCATTTGCTTCAGATTCAGCTTAGTGTAGGCAGCTGATGTTCATTTTGTTTTTGAATCCGATGTTTTTTTTTTTTCCTTTTACATAGTTATTTAGATCCTTATCTTAGGAATCAGAATTTTATCTCAGTTACTAAATATATTGGTGACAGTATTTTATATTTGCACGACGAAAATTCTATGAGTTTCAAAGAGCTTCTAAGAATTGGCTTGGTGTTGATTAATCTCTGAGGTATATGGGGTCTGAAATATGGATTTGATCTTCTACCTGAATTGGTAGAAGCTAGTCTAAGGATGATCAATCTGATTGGCTATAAGTTTTATAGGGTAGTAAATTGAATCGTAATTCATTAACATTTTTATCACTGATATCCATTACTTTTTTTTCTTCTTTTCTTCTTCCTGATTATAATGTTGGAAAATGCAGATCGTGGTGATGTACAGAAAGGAAGTGCGGAGATATTCTTCCGCAAAGTAAAGTTCTGGAAAGAAGATGGCAAAGAGGAAGCACCGCCTGTATTTGTGGGTATTTTTGGTGGCATATTGTAATTTCTGCCATTTATTTGTTAGTGGAGTTAATACGAATTAATTCAGCCAATTGTACCATAACATTGTTTTTGCAGATTCTGATATGGTGTTAGGTTGTGTTTTTTTCAACTGTATTTTTCATTTAACTTAATCATTTGGCACTTTGAGAGACTGAGACCATGGGGTTGATCTAGCTGCTATAAAATGCCTTCTTGGGTTTGGCTGATTTGCTTACGAAGCAACCCTCAATATATTGATGGCCTGATTGCTGAAATGCCCCACTAAACTATCGAGACTTGTCACTCACGGACATCACTTTTTTTTTTCTTTTCTTTTTTCACTGAAATGATTTGCTTCACACATGACAAGTAATACAATGGTTGGATTACTGATTTTATCTTGTTTCTCTTCTTCATGAACAGAATCTGGATGGTGTAAACTACTTTCATGTGAAGGTCGTTGGCCTGCTATTTGTTGCAACCACAAGGACCAACTTATCCCCTTCCTTAGCTTTAGAGCTCCTACAGAGGATTGCACGCGTCATCAAAGATTACCTTGGAGTTCTTAATGAAGAGTCATTGCGAAAAAATTTTGTGCTTGTCTACGAGTTGCTTGATGAAGTTATAGTAAGTAGTTTGAACAATATGTGGTATTGTTGTTTTATGTTGCATTTTTCCCTAAGAAGAAGTTTCTATGAACATTTTGTCCTTCCAATTGTGTTATTTTTGCCTATTTTTTTCCCTAAATATACTCATTGAACTATTGTGCTTGTTATAATCATGCAGAAGCATAAACAGCTTGAATTAAGCTGGATATGGTGTGATTCTTATGCGGCTTTTCAGCTGAAGTTTTCATGACATTTCATGGATTTACTTTGATGATTGTTTGTGCATTCATAAGATATTTACTATACTCTCTCTCATTACAAATTTTTATATGTAAATGAATAAACACAAATTCATGAACTATTCAGTTTAATTTGGATCGAAGTTACATTTTTGGGTTGTAATCATTATATCTCCTTTAATTCTTATTTTCAATGTTCGAACAATATTCAAAGTCTTCAGATAGAATTTGGCCTCTTCGATCTTGTTGGATTCGATCTTGAAGTCTTATAATATTAATTTTGAGGGTTTTCACTTTATTTCCAAACCAAATGACATATTTGAATGATTTCTTGGAGTGGCTGATCTTGGATCTTCTTCTACTTGAATCTTGTTCTGCCTTTCCAAAGATTTGAGGACTTGATAACATCATTTGGGAACCAAGCTTCTTGATTCCACATAGAACATTATGTTTAGGCGTTGCTTCAAGAACATCTTGAATCTCTGAAAGAACACCTCGAGTGTTGATGAACTCCTTGAACAGTTCGTGGGCACTCTATTTGAAGCCTTTCTTCAATCCCTGAGCTCTTCAAAGTTGTATTAAGTTGTGTTCACCCTGTTCTTGTTCTTCATTTCATCTTGCATGGAAACATGTGGGCCAATCCCATTGGTTCTTTGTGTTTATAATCTTCTATTTACACTTTTTATGAGCTTGCCAAATCTTTTATTAGGCAAGAGTTTCCACATAATATTTATTTACTTTAGGAATTATATTTGATTAGATTCCTAAAATATAAATAATTTGATATTTAATCATTTACATGCATGGCACGGTTTAATTGTTCGTGAAATTTTTCATGTTTCTTCACTCATTTTGCTGGTATATATGAAAGTGTCTTTTCTTCTGATTGTAGGATTTTGGATATGTTCAAACAACATCTACTGAGGTTTTGAAGTCTTATGTATTCAATGAACCAATTGTGGTCGATTCAGCACGCTTGCCGACTCTTGGCCCTGCAGCCTTATTTATGGTATGAATTGTATTTTAAGTATGTGTGGAAAGCCAATAGGCATTTTAAGTATTTAAACTTCTCTTAGCTATGCTTTAATATTTAGTTGAATATTAGCTGATTTAAGTTTAAATTATCCTGATGCTCACTGCTTTATGTTATGCAGCAAGGAAACAAGCGAATGCCTGGTACAGCTGTTACAAAATCGGTTGTGGCGAATGAACCTGGGGGTAGGAAAAGGGAGGAAATTTTTGTTGATATAATCGAGAAAATAAGTGTTACTTTTAGCTCCAGTGTAAGTGGCAGTTTCATCCTATCAACTTGCCTATGTCAAGTTCTTCTGCTTGATGCCATTGTCTGTTATATGTTGGAGCATAATGAGAACTACTTTGGGCATCACTTCTTATGGGGTCTAGTATCATGTTGGAATTATTGAAGATTCCAGCTATTACTTAGCACTTTGCCTTTCAGTTATATAACTAGTCAATCCACACTGATTTGTTGTTGGAAGGATAAGGGACTTTCTGAACGTATTGTTAGAAAGCAATCGACATAGAATAAATATATTTTAGAACTTGATCTGCGAGATATAGTATTAGTTGTTTGACACTAAAAAGGAGAAAGTGAAGAGGTTGCTGCGAGAGACACTTATGAAACCTACAATTTCAAGGTCCCAGAGATCCCAAGTTTCTAGGTCTTAGTGTGCTATGGTCCTAGCTTCTAGAAACTTTCTGCGATATGTTTTCAAATTTTTATGTTCCATTCCAATTTATTTTTTTCCCCCTATATGCATATGTTAATAGCTATCAATATTTCCAAACTTTAGTTGTGGGTAATTTTAAAGATTTTTATTTACACTCTTGCATCTGGTGTGCCTGAAGCCAAAGATTTGAGTTTGAATGTTAAAAGATTTATGCTACCATCACTAGGTAGTCTGTTAGATATATAGCTATTGTTGTGGGAAATTGAGCTTCAAAGGATGAATAAGTAAACTCCTATCTTGTACTTCTTTATCTTTCCACATTTAACACAATTATTATCATGTTCTGGGGTTTTCGTTGGCTCTTGTTCTATGTGAAAGTGTTTTAGCGTCTTATACACTCAAGGATTGACCTAAGCTAGAATAAAATGATGGTGAACAGGGATATGTACTGACTTCTGAAATTGATGGTACCATTCAAATGAAGAGTTATCTAACAGGAAACCCAGAAATCAGATTAGCTCTCAATGATGATCTATACATAGGAAGAGACGGTGTACCAAATTATGGTATTGTCAATGTTACTCTGACTCATTCAACTATAATCTCTTTTTGGCAGTCAATTCTTCATTTGTTTGAGATCAAAATCTTCATGTGTTCTGAAAGTCTGTCTCTCTTTTCCTTTTTCCCCATAGGCTATAGTGGTTCTTCAGGGACAGGAGCAGTTGTTTTGGATGATTGCAATTTTCATGAGTCTGTACACATGGATAATTTCGATATAGACAGAACATTGAGTCTGGTGAGTGCAGCAGTACGGTTTATATGATTCTCCTGTTATGCTCGTCTTTGTTATTTTATTTTATTTTTTTCGGAAAGGAATGTTTTTACCTGTCCATTATTACTTAGGTACCACCAGATGGGGAGTTCCCTGTCATGAATTATCGTATCACTCAGGAATTTAAGCCCCCCTTCGCAGTTAACACATTGATTGAAGAAGCAGGATCACTTAAGGTATAGTTGTTTTGAAAAAATGAAATTGTATTATGTTGATTGACAATGAGCTTTCTTTAGATGTTTGTAGAGGAAACTGCTCAAGTATTTGAATCTGGAAAGTACTTGTATTACTGTAAATGGAGAATAACTAATGTTTCTTTTCACCTTAGGTGGAGGTGATTCTGAAGATCCGTGCTGAGTTTCCTTCAAGCATTACTGCCAACACAGTTTTAGTAGAGATGCCATTACCAACATATACAACAAGGTACAGTTCTGCTTGGTAACAAATTTTTTCCTTTCTGATATTATTATCTTGGCTGTTTCTCTGGCCAGTGTTAGCATTTACATCCTAAAAATAAAATTCTTGGGCTCCAAATAAATCAAAATATTTTACCTTACTGGTCATTGTTCTAAACTCTAGTATATCTAGAAGAGTTGCAAAGCTTGATATTAAAATATCCTCCTCTTACCTTAAATTTTTCTCACTAATTAAATAATTACCACCCGTGATAACCAGAAAGGTAGTCTTTCCTGATTCTTATCAAGATGGAATCTTGAAAGATTTCATTATCTAGAAACTTTTTAAGGGTACAGATAATCATCCTGGATGAGGTCAAATCAGCTTGCTGGCTATAACTAAAAAAGGGCTCATGTTTACTATAAATCCTTGCATTAAATAATGTTAAGGTGACATTTGACAAGATTTAGCGACTGCTAGTATCCAGATGCATCACCATTAGTTCTATATATTCTAATGCTTGTGAAGGTGAACCCTGGATAGTCAATAATAATTTCAGTTGAACCTGTAAAGTAACAAGGATTTCTAGGCTTTGTTATTGGATATTTCCTTGACTAAGAAGTTCTGTAGAATAAATTTGTGATAAACTTCTGTATAGATTCACTCTTTTTTGGTTTGTGAAAAACTAAACATCTTACTTTTTGTGCAATGCATTTTAGAGTGAATTTTGACTTGGATCGCGGTATAGCTGGTCAGAATGCTGATTTCAAAGAATCACAAAAGAAACTCGAATGGAGCCTTAAGAAGGTAATATTCATGCTACTAGATAAAAGGTGTTTGCTGTTTTGGTGTTTATTTTTACTAGTACGCATATCTTTTCAATATTATTGCTAATAAGTACTCATGTCCAACAGATTGTAGGGGGATCAGAACACACTCTACGAGCGAAGTTAAATTTTTCACAGGAATTGCATGGTCTGTCTATAAAGTTCTGTCTGTTTGATTGTATGATCATTTATTTATGCCTTGCCTTTGTGTCCAATGCTATTGCTTTTGTGTTTTACAGGAAATATCACTAAAGAAGCTGGACCTGTGAGCTTGACCTTCACAATACCTATGTATAATCCTTCAAGACTGCAGGTAAAGCTGATGTTGTGATGAAAATAAAAAATGATTACTGATGACACCCATTCTTCATAAATGTTTGATTCTATGCAATTATTGCCAAAAATTGAAGCCCAGATGGATCCTTTAATATATATCTTGGAGTCAATGCTCAGTGACGAAACAAAATAGATATTTATGTAAAAAGCTGTTCGACTTCATTTTACATAAGAAGATGGTGATAGTTGCTTCTGTAGTTACAGCCTGCATACATAGGGTTAAGGTGGATATTAATTTACTCCGTTATAAACCGGCGCGTCTTTTGCTGCCAGTTTGCTTGACATCTCAACTTGAATTCCTTATAATATATAGCATTCTTTAATTTCTCAACTGAAGCACCGAATTTATGCGTGGACGCAGGTGAAGTATTTGCAAATAGCAAAGAAGAGCAAAACTGCCAACCCGTATCGGTGGGTAAGATATGTCACTCAGGCTAATTCTTATGTTGCTCGCATATGATGATTTCTTTCATAGCAACACGAGAAAAATTAGAAGAAGAGGAGAAAAATATATATATTTCTGCAGTGTACGTAATTCATACTGTTGTCCTTGTTCAACATTAAACAAATCCTACCCTGATGTCCCCACATACACTCGAACCCTTGACCTTTAAGGTTACGGGAGGTGCTTGCTGCTACATCCCAGGATGGTGGACTTGTCCTTGTTCTTTTGATATTGAGGTTGGTCACTGAGATGATTTTTCCATTACCTTTTGATTGTACATTGTTAGTTTGTTATAAAGTTGTAAACTAGCAGGATTTCTTGAGTTAGCTAGTACGTGTTATTTTCAAAAATAAAAGGAACATTTAATGTTTATTGCATTGTTATATTTTATATCTTGCTAATTTGCTCAGCAGTGCTGTGAAAGTGACTTGTTATATAATTATACCAGAGAATTTATCTAATATTAGTAACTAATACAACACTAAATGGATGGATGGATAAGATTAAATATTTATAGACAATTGGGAAAGATTGTGTTATATAGAGGCAAAGAATAGTTTCTAGTGTAATAATCAACATTGGAAATTCAATGACAATATCCAGTTCTTCAATGACATAGCTAATTGCGATCAGTTAAAGCTATAAAACTTCTCAATTCTTCAAATTTTCAAAACAAGTTATTTAACACTTGTTATGATAAAAAAAAATACATAGCTAGAGAAGAACATGTTAAGGGGGAAGTAAGTTTGTAACTCCCTTCACTTCTTCAGTCGCACATGCTTTTGA
>AYJT01081284.1:0-10215 GCA_001278415.1 Ocimum tenuiflorum | reverse complement strand
TACTATTGAATAGGTGAAATCTTATAGTTACAGATCCATCGTATGAAATTGAAATATTGAATCAGATAATTTTCTATCATTCGTCTAGAGCAAAATTAAGAACCAAATAAAAAATCTATTAATGTTAATTAATTTTGAATTTATTTATTATACTTATTTTCTTTACAAAATGATCATAAGCATATTAGCCCGGACACCACCAACTCAATATATAATGCAAAATGGTACCCCAATCTAAAAAGTGATATATTATATATCAACTTTTTATTTATTTATCAACTAAAAAAATTTTATCTGTTTATTTATATATTCTTCGTCCGGATATATTATGTATTAGGTTTTTATTTATTTATCGAGTAAAAAATTTTGTATTTATTTATTTTTACACTCTTTTTCCTCTCTATTTGCATGAGTTTATGAAGTCTTAAGTTCTTTTAATAAATTAAAAAACGGAAGTGGGGAAAAAAGAGGAGAGAGAAGGAATGGGTTGTTGGTGAAGACGATTGGATTATTATAATGTCAAAGATAAGGTTTTTTTTTTTTTTAGTACGTTGCAAAAATGATAAATAAGGTTTAATTACTGCGTTTTTGCCTAATTAAAATCCCACTAAAGTATAATCACCACTCAACCACGACGACAGTCCACTGAATGATGGTGTGGGAAAAAAATATTTATTAACAAATATAAAATTAACACCCGATTCGGTTATCGATTACATCAAAATAGTTGTGCATGAAGGTGTTGTCAAATCGTAATATTCACTTGTTCGGTTTGAACAAAGAATCGAATATTTTGATTTAGTTGTGCATGAAAATAGTTGTCAAGTCATGATATTCACTTGTTGGGTTTTTCAAACGAATCGAATCAAAGTGTATTTTTATCATTTCGATTTGGTCCGTAGGCATGGTCGATCAATCATGTGTCTCGTAAATTTGAAGACATTACGGTGTTATTTTATTTGGTGCTTATATTGTCAATGTTATTAATTTTTTGAATACCCAATCGTGTTATTATTTAATTTTTACCTATCATGAATTTATAAGTTAAAAATATGATTTATTTAAAAAATAAGAACAAAAAGTTATATATAACTGATAAATTAATTAAACTATCACATTCAATTCTTTCGGGTTTATCTTTTATTTAAAATTTTGGATCAATCGATCGATTGTTCGCCATTATTCACTAAATATTACAAGGGGCACAATTATTTATTTATATATTTATTTATTGAACATGAGTGACATGAGTATTTTATATTATAATAAACAATTAATAGGAGCTCACGACGAATTAAAAAAAAATATTACTGACACTTAATTAATCAGTTTACAAAATCCGGTATCATGTAACAAATCATAAACTTCACCGAATATTTCAATCATTGAAGAAGTTGGTCGAAGACAACTCTCGTATTTTTATTGATTTAATTGATAATATTAATTAGGACGACAACGTTCCAATGGCAGCTACAAATTGCATGATTTATTACACAATAATATAGTAAATAATCAACAATAATGTATTAAATTATATTAATATTTTAAAATATTCTTTTACTCGCAAAATCTCCATATTTATTAGTGCATTATTATAGAGTGCTTAATTTTGGTTGAAGCTAGTTTGCATAATGCTTAATTTTCAGTTTAAGCTACATATTTGTTTAGTTCGATCAAATATTATTTAAATTTAAGCAAAATGCAATTTTTTTTTTATTTCTGGAAAAATATAGAGTTAGTTTTTGGTGATATATTTTTTTTAGAAATTTGGTATGACGTCCAACTAAAATAGACACTCATTGTGAGCACCAAGCCACAAAATCGTTTTTTCACTATTTTTTTCATTTTCCTAATCTTCCCCATCCAAATAACCATCCTTTTTTTTTTCTAAAGACTGTAATATAAATTAATGTATTTCTTTTTTCATTTTTAATTTCATAATTCTCTCTAGAGATATATGATAATTTATAGAGAAGGAAACGTGTTTATAATATTTAAAAAGAGATGATTATTTGGAAGATGTAATATTAAAAAAATGAAAAAATAAATGGTAAAAAAATAATTTCGTTGCTTGATTCTCACCATAAATGTCTGCTTTAGTTGGACGACATATCAAACCTCTATTTTTTTTAATATCGCTCGTACAAATTTTCAAAACGAATAATTGGATTGATTTACAGTTGGGCGACACATCTTTTTGATCTTATTGCAATAAACACGCAAACAAGCGTGTAAACAACATGGATAAACAATTAATAATATAATTTTACATGATAGTTGTGTTTGTTAGAATGTACTTTTTTAGGGTACTTTATATTTTTTAAGATAAAATCAAATAATTTGGTCAAAACTTGGGGTTTTATTGAAAATTTTAGGGGTTTGAGATCCTTTACCTCCTAATAGTGCTCCACTTTCTATTCCTCAATCAAATATATTAATTTTCATAATAGTTATTATAAATATAAAAATTAAATATGATATAGTATATTTTAATTAGTATTTCTAAACAAAAACCTAATTTTTTAAAAATCACAAAATATTATTATGAATTAGTCAACTTTAATGATGAATATTAATTAAAAATTATTATATACTCTAGATTGAGAGAGTACGTATCTTGTTGAACTCATAAATTAACGTACATCATAATAAATTTAAATTTTACAAAAAATTAATAAAATTTATAAAATTTTAAAACTGAAGTATAGAATGAAATAGGAAATGTATTAGAGGATCTCAAGCCATTTATAGAAGTTAAATCGCGTATACTGTGAGCATTGTCTATGTATCCGTAAGATAATTAATTTAAATACTCATCCAGAATATTATGTAATGTCCATTTACGTAGAGGAGGTCTCCCATTAGACCGCTTAAATAATTTAAATAGATTTGAATTTAAAATTCAAAGTGGGTATGTGTTTGGATTTAGGATACAAGACGCATATAAGTTTGGATTGATGGAAATGAACTATTTAGATCCGCCTAAATTGTTTAGACGATCTAATACAAATTTTTGCCTTCTACATCTATTTATTGAGCATTATCTATGCCTGAAAAATATAATTTTCCCTCGTATTTGTCCATAGTGTTTGCCTACCTAAATCTCAGTCAAGCCTAGCCACCTTATCCCAATTAACAATTGTTTTACCAGAAGTTTTTAAAATCATGATGCAAGTCCAACAACCCACTTTGCAAAGCCTACAAAAGAATATAAATTTTGTTTAAATTAATATGTTGGAGTGAGTTTATACGAAGACTTTTCAGAAACACAAGAAAAATGGGCAAATGAGAATACAAACGTTTAATAAATCCTGCAAGTTAGCTAATCACGTGTGACATACTCGATCTGACGCAATAGTGACATTCGGTCATAAGAGATAATATACATAGTTTAGGCGGTCTTATTGACAAATGTTTAGACCACAAATTGGTTAGATAAATTGTGAGATTTTGAAATGATATAATTTATTACACAAGTTACTTAAGATCGGTTCAAAACACAATTTAAAATTGAATTAGTGAATGCCGAGTCGAGCTCAAGCTATAGAATACTCGACTCCATAAGCCGTGAGCCCTATCGAGATTGAGCTCGAATCGCCGTTTCGAGTTAGGTTTGCGAGTCCCATAGTTCATATTTTGCCTCTAAAACTATTACTTATTTATATTTACTGCGATTATATTATATAAATAATTTAATTTTTTATTAAAATAAAATATATAATCAAGTTTACCAAATATCGCACGCAGTCGAGTTCGAACATGAAAATTCGAGCTTCGTCGAGTCGAGATGGAACTTCAAAATTTTAAGTTGATCGCGAGAGTGGTCATACTTGACTCCTATCCGAACATGAAAATTGCGTAGTTTATAATTTTTACAGAATCAATGGCCAAAAAGTTGAATTTTCTTCCGCCATTTCCTCAAAAAAGTTGAAAATGAAGGAAAATCGTCTGCGCAGGAACTTGTTCTCACATCATACAATAGTGAGTGTACAAAACCATCCATCATTTGCGCTCTTTTTACACATTTTAACTTCCTCCTAATTGCATGTATGTGATTGCGAGTGTGCTGCGACCGATTTCTACGTTGTCTGCTGCCGTGGTTGTTAGAATTTTTTGTGTAATGGCTGAAAAGTTCTAGAATCTGGGCTGATACTGTAACGTGAATGGTAAATTCAATCAATTGCAGAAATTCGCGACAATTGTTTGAATTTCTGGGTTCAACTGAGTTGATTGTGCTGAATTCTGTGTTTTGGGGGTATTTTGTCGTTTCACTGCAGGAATCGTCTCATGTTGTTAGAGATTCTGTCAATTGGAACGTAATGGATTGGGGCGTAAACGAGTTGAGTATGGCAAGTTCGAGCTCGACTTTCTAAAAAATTGGAGTTTGAGGTCGAATTTTTATGCTCGAACTTGACTCGGTGTAAAATTCGTCAACCTCCAACTAGATTAATTTATAGTTTTTTAATTTTAATATAAAATTAAATGATTTGTATAATATGAGTAAATATATATATAATTATCAAGTTTAGGCGCAAAAATATAAAATAATATCAAGCTCGATAATGCTCGCAAGCATCCTAAAGCTTGAGCTTGACTCGGTCAATCGAGTTTTTTCTCAAGCTAAGTAGCTCACGAGCTAGCTTGATTCATTTATACCTCTAGTAAATGGGTACGGTGTTGCAGACTCACCGATGAATTCATCGACAGACCCCTTTTGATATTTTATACATTGGAAAACTTTCTTTGATCGTTTTATATAAGCTGAGTGTGAAGTTTGCCACAAAATTGGGTTGGTTAGTCTTCTAGCTTATGCTGCACTGCTGCATTTTCATTTTATATAAGAAAAATATTTAACATGAGTATATTGTCTGGGCTTTTTTCTGTTGAAAATTAAGTATGTTGCCATAGTCTTGTTGATTTGTTGAAACCAATTTCTCTTCCATTCTGGAGCCAGGTAGCCTGTCAATTTCTATGTGAATTTATCTTTTGACTTTCAAATGATATGGTTGCATGCTTAAGGGAGCCAGAAGTTTTTTTATTAGTTTTTTTTTTTTTTTTGGCTGTTTTCTTAAAGTTTTAGTGGCTTAACTGAAGAACTGTGAGCAAGAAATAGTTGGATTAAGGAAATTTAGAGAGTTTATCTGTGCTGTCACTGATTGCTGGAACTGCCAGATTAATCGATAGCTAAAACATTGTCGACGGGGTCTCAACCATGAGCATAAAAGACATTTCAGCTAAACAGCTACTTAATCATCTGGACACTGAATTTTAGTTACAATTTACAAAAGGCAATATGTAGGACATGAACAGGTACTACCAAACTTTACTCATTCATACAAACTAAAGCTTCTGGATCTGTTGGATTCAAGAGTTCGATGTAATATGTAGTCTACAACGGGAATTCATGACTTTTTATTGACTGATCCCCTGCATGTATTATTTTATTTTTTTTAAAAAAGGGGCATGCATGCTACTAGTTCTATCGACAGTTTATTTTCTGACATCTTCCTATTTGCTTTCAGTTCTTGGCAAGGTTGAGTAGAAAAGTTGTATGCGAGGCTTATAAAAGATTGTGTCACTGACAATCGACTTTCATCAATGAGCTAACAGAACTCATTGACGGATGAACTTTTCAAACTTTCAGTTTGCGAAGATAATCGAAGTTGTTCTCGAGACTTGACACAAGAAAATGGCTGGACTTTCAGGTAAACAGTTCTTTGTCTGCCAGTGTTCTTTTCTTCACAGTTCTCATTGCACGTATTACTTTGTGTTTGATATTGATGTAAGAAATAGTATGTCACAAATGTAATAATTTCCACATACGGCTTTCTGTAAATGAGAATTATAAAAGATGAGATGAAAACAAAGCCGCAGAATTTAGTGTATGACACTGTCCGAACAATTTATTCTAAATATATTTACCTTGACCTGCACTGAGTTTATGCTATATCTTCAAGATGTATTATAGTCATTGCGTTAAAATTGTATTATTATTCTTTAATACTAGGCAAGATATTGGTCACGTTTATTGTAGCCCTTTTCAGTTGTAGCCAATATCTTATTGCAAATAGTTCTGAATTATATGAATCAAGAAAAGATAACATTGTTTTCAATAACGAAATATACGATAGGATTGGTTGTTCTTAAATTTTTATAATAATTCCTAAACCAGTAAATGTTTCATTTCTAACAGTATGTAATCTTCACTTGTAATGCATTGATTATATACTTAGTTTACTTCAATCCAGAAATGTTTAAATGAACTCTTATAATTTGTGGCTGATCAAGTTCTAAAAGTGTAGCCACAATATGGATGCTTTATTATATGTTTCATCTTATATATATTAATATATTCTGTATGTGTGTGAATTACATCTTACAATATAAAGATCAACATCATGCAGAAGTCAGTGTAACAAACTGTGCAAGAAATTGCAAGATTGCCTTTTAACTTTTTTTCCCATCCATTCTATTGTCTGATTTTCCATCAAGGTCTCAATCTCTCAACCATCAGAATATTTATATATAGTAACTACCTCAAAAACAAATTAGTGGTTGTCATCACACTGAAATTTCAACAAATCTTGTCCCAAAGGGAAGAAAACTGTTGTTAAAAACTGGTGAAGGAAAAAGAAGCTGGTTTAGAATTCGTTGATCCTGATTTTGGCAGAAAGGAATTAGGCTTCTGAAATTTATTTCTTACGACACTTTCATTTTTCAAGAGCATAATTTCCTCTGCCAAAATCTGCTGCATGCCTTTTACATTTGAGATATAAAAGAAAAATCATCTATCTAACAAAGGAAAAGGCATGTTTTGCAGGCAGATTACGGTTAAAGATCAGATGAAATCTAAGCCCGGTTTCTTTTTGTGAAAGGCAAAACAAGAATCTGTTGAAAAACTTCTTAAAAAAAATATCTGTTGAAAAAGAGTGCTCATCATTTGATTTTTTCCTTTCCTCCATTTCATTTTTCAGTTTAATTATTCTTGTGTTTGATCATTTTCTCAAAATTTTCACCAGAAATACCTGAAAATCTGGTTTTTTCCGTTTCCATATTCTTGCATTCCCCTTTTCGACAAAGTACCTGTTCTTGAGTTTCAAGTTTTTTGTATCTTGCGATTTGAGAGTATTGGCTTTATCTTTCTCTTTTGGTTCAAGAATTTTTTTGTTCTTGAACCAAGAGCTTTAGATTGCTTTGATTCTTTTTCCAGGATTATTTTTTTGGGCTACCCATTTTGGAACGATCATCTTTTCTCGAAGAATAAGGTGAGAATTGTTTTCTTGATTCTTGTCCATTTTTCCTATTTTACTTGTGGAAACTCCTGGTTCAGCATTATAATTAGGCTAAATCCAATTGCATGATAAAATTTTCAATTACATGAAAAACTACCTGGATTTTCAATTTCATGACAAACTATGTGGATTTTGTTCAACTATATGATAGTTTGTTTTTCAGACAATGAAAAGTTGACTCTGCACCGTCGAATTGTTCAATATTAGGTTTCAGTTAGCTTCTCATCACCACACTAAACTGGTGACATGGAAGTCTTACGGTGCGCAGTCAGCTTCCGTCACAGGATAAAACAATTTGTCATATTATTGTTATTGAACAAAAATTCACATAGTTTGTCATGTTCAGATAGTTTGTCACGTAATTGAAAATTTTTCATAGTTTATCATGCAAGTGAAGGTTAGACCTTATTATTATTGTGATCGCTACCGATTAACATCTGTTGTGAGTTCCATATGGAAAGTACATTAGTTTTATTTTTGTCCACATTTGTAGTTTTTTCTACACTGGCTTATGTGAATCATCGCAAATATACATAGACACGTGATATACTGGCAACTGAAGTATTCTATAATTTTTTCCTTGATTATTGAACTATATTGCAGTTATTTGAAGATGATAAACATACAGATCTCAAATCCTTGTCTAAATACATACAAAATACATCTGTTAATGTGTATTCATGTTTCTATCACCAGATAAAAACTGGTCATCTATACTTGTGGATTCAATATGATGGCCAACTATTGCACATTGGTGTCCCAAGCAGAGATTTCTTCTCTAAAAGACACACTTTGTGCTCAGCAAAAGCTTCTGCAGCAACTTTACCATGAGCTGGAAGCTGAAAGAGAAGCTTCCGCCACCGCAGCTAGCGAAGCTTTGTCCGTGATATTGCGTCTGCAAGGAGAGAAGGCCGCCGTCAAAATGGAGGCCGAGCAGTACAAGAGATTAGCAGAGGAGAAGATGGGTTTCGCGGAGGAGTCTTTCGCCATAATAGAAGATATGATCACTGAGAAAGAAATGGAGGTGGCTGAGTTGGATTATCAAGTCCAAACCTACAGATACCAATTAATGAGCATGGGTTTCGATGTTCCAGCTGTTGATGATACGAGCTTTCCAGAACACCTTTTTCATAGAAACGATTGTTTAGCTAGGGAGTCGAGCCTTAGCCAACTCAAAGGCAAGATGGCGATGATCGAACGAGAGAGCTCTACTTGCACGGATATGGACTTTGTTCCCAAGCATGCTGAGGAGCAGCATTTGGGCCATGAAATAAACGAGTTTGCTTCGGATTTAGAGAGGAAGGCTGATGTTTCGTCTCACGAAGGCATCTCTTGTTTCGCTGAGCAGATAAAGCAGTTACAGCTACGCGTAAACGAGATTTCAGGAGCTAATATACCAGACTTTATCAATGAACCCCACTCTCCATTATTGTCTTCACAACCAAGCGCTGCAAACTTGGGCATCGCGAATTCATCAGAAAACCGCCCTCCAACAGTTCACGATGTTTTCGAGGTTCCTCAGGCTGATGAGTCCATGTCGTATGAATCACCGAACAAAGACGAACAAAAGGTGGTTTGTCAAAGTATTGATATCCTTGAAAGCCAAGATCAAACTCACCTGAAGAAACTACTACCGAATCACGATGAGAAAACATTATGCAAACCAAGTGATGTTACTACATCAAGTGTTGCTGTTGCTTTTGTCCAAACTACGACAAATGTCGATGTTGAGAGGCCAGCCGAATTTCACACTAGAGGAGAAGAGCTGAAACTGTTGAAAGAGATCAGAGAGCAACTGAATGCACTACAGGGTGAGATTGCCATTCGGAGAGTGAAGAAATCATTCGCGATAGACAAGCCATCCTTACAACCTCTATCAGAGGTGCTCGTCACCACCTCCATTTTGATTCTTTACAAGCATCACATAAAGCTAAAACTTTACATATGTTTTGTTCCACTGATAACGCAGGTGATGCATTCCTTTTGGCTTTAATGGAGCAGCAGATCACGGATTTTGTCTCTACCATCCTTACAGCCTCTAGCAGAGGTGCTCACCACGACCTCCATTTAGATTCTATATAATATTCAAGTATCACATAAACTAAAACTTTACAAGAATCTGTTTTCTCTCCACTGATAATGCAGGTAATGCATTCCTTTTGGCTCTAATGGAGCAGTAGATCACGGATTTCGTCTCTGCCATCCTTACAGCCTCTAGCAGAGGTGTTCATCATGACCTCCTTTTTGATTATATATAACATTCAAGTATCACTTAAACCAAAACTTTACAATAATCTGATTTTTTTCTCCCCACTGATAATGCAGGTGATGCATTCCTTTTGGCTTTAATGGAGCAGTAGATCATGAATATCGTCTCTCATGCTCACACCGGGTATATCATTCTTGTAAAAGGACTGTGCGCTCAAACATATTTGTCGCTGTGGGATCGCCCCGTTCGACGAGTGTATTTGCAGCTGCATGCTGTTCCTTTTGTAGATGTATTAGTAAGGATTGTCTCTACATCCTGTCATGTGGTCTCGTTTTTCACTTGCATGAAGAAAAAAAGTGTTTCTTTTCTTCACTTTTGATGCTGTAGAAAAATACATATGTAGAGTGAAGTTGAGATTATTTCTTACCTCAGAGCCTTTTGCAAAATATTGTACATTGCATAAGAATTCCTTAGGAAGAAGTAATTACTCTTAGCAACGCGACCAGTGCTGTACAAGAGTAAGTCCGACAGAAATCCTTCTAAGAAGAGAGGAAACTATAAGAGGCACTTAGAAAGAAACATGCAACTAAAGTATTCAAGAGCTCAACAACAACAAAGCACAAAAATGAGCAACATAACAGCTCAAAAGTCAATACCGGACCTGTTCAAACCCAAGCAAAATTCGAGCACCATAACAGCTGTAAACTAAGTATC
>AYJT01081281.1:0-10199 GCA_001278415.1 Ocimum tenuiflorum | reverse complement strand
TTTTATGAGTTTTTAGGTGAAAATAGGTGAAAAATTGGCGAAATGTGAGAATGTGAGATGATTGACTCACTCAGAAGTGGATTGACTCGATCATGTTGATCGACCAGATTGGAGTGTCAATCAAGTAGGCAGACCATTCCAGAGAATTTCGAAAATAGAAGAAGTTGGAGGAGAAATGGATCGACTCGATCGTGTTGTTGATCAGGGTGTTGATCAGCTTGATTGACCATTCCAGAGAGTTTTTGAAGTTTTCCAGATTTGACTAAGTGTTGACCTCGATCGGCCTTCGATATTTTCTTAAAATTTTCCAGAAATTAAAGAATGCCTTGTTCGGTCCTTATCACATCTTAGTCTATAAATACATCATGCGGATGACATATTTGAAGTTTAAGCACTACTTTTAATGAGTCAAAGTTGGAGAACACATTTGAGAGCTCAAGGAGGAAAATTGAAGATCCGAAGTCATAGATTAGCGTTGTTCTACCTTTTTCTATGTGTTGCTTTGATTTTCATGATCTAATGTTGTTGAGATCAATCATGTTTTCTGGCTAGTTAGTTTTTCAAATTCTAGGGTTTGAAATTACTATGGGAGTTTGAGTTTTAATAAAGTTTTGATTTTTCCATGTCATCGCATGGTTTCTTAATTCCGTCGATCTTAATCTTAATTGTGGATAGCCTGATCACCTATTTGCAATATTTGTTCGTTAATTTATATCCTAATCAGAATAAATTGAAGAATAGGGAAACGTGAATTAAGAATATGGTAATTAACTACCCTAGTCAGGAGTTAGTTTTGTAGGAGTAAAGATTCGTAGAGATTATCGAGAGTAGGATTGGTTAGATACCCAAGTCAGAATTTAATTACAATCTTATTTCCATTTTCTGTTATACCCTAGTCGGGAGGACTTAGAACAATTTATCTAATGTTTCAAATGCGATTAGATTAAATTAGGTTAAATGAACTTTGTCTCAATTTGAATAAACATAGTAGGACTAGAGTACCTAGGATCTGATGCTTGTGTTATTGATTTTTCTACATCTTCTAATTTGTTTAGAGTTCGATTCTTGCTTTCAAAATCATTGTTTTGTCTAAGTTAGTAGTTAGGTATCTAGGTTTTACTACGAATTAATTGAACTTCATAAGTAATCAACGGATTCAATAATTAAAATTTGGTCGTATAATTCACTCCTATCAGCGACTCATCCTCAAGTCGCATCAGCTTTGATTACTATTTATATCTCATTTAAGGTTACCAATCATACAATCTATTGCGATCTCCTACACGCTGCATGATCCACCCTAGTTATTCGAGATAAATGGACTAGTTGTTATATGAAATGCATGGAAACAATTAATTTTGTATACAACATAAACAAAGTTAGCTTTACGTATACCAAAATCCAACACTTGTGTGGACTAGGTCAGCTGATCCCTTAGCCAGAGAGGAGGACGGATCACATCAACTGGTATGAGTTGGGAGTCGGAAGGATGAAGTTGTGCAGCTGGGACAGGAGCATCAGCTGCCACTGGAATGTCCACCAAATTGTCAGATGAGTTGAACTCCTCCTTCACAGTTCTTCCTTCAAGAACTAGGATTCCAGTGGTTTCTTCCATCTCATCTCTTTTATCGAGAGTTGGGGTTCCAGTAGTTTCTTCTGTCTCAGCTGAGGTTCTAGGAACATCTTCAGTTGACTGGGTCGAACTGGAACTGGATGAACTGCTACAGTGCTGTCTTCAGCTAGGTCTCCATCTTGAATTGAGCTTCCCCCTGCTTCAGTTGCACCTTCAATTGGGTGGCTCAACTTCAGTTCTGTAGTGTTCCTGCGCACTAAAGTAAACTCATAAAAAATAACATTATATGTTATTTCTACAAGAAGGATTATCTTGTTGAATACTCTAAACGCCTTATGAGAGGTGTATCCATATCCAAGGAACACGCCTCATCAGCTTTAGGTGAAAAGGAATTTAACTTAGATTTCCCTTTGTTAGGGATATAACATGGGCAACTGAAAGCTCTAAGATTAGTCAAGGAAGGTTTACCACCCTTGTACACCTCATAAGGTGTTTTGTTCAGTCAAAGATTGAGGGAGCTGCGATTCTGAGTGTAGCAAGTTGTGCTGACTGTTTCAGCCCCATAGTTTGACCAATTTCGGCCTTAGATAACATTGACCACGCAGCTTCCTTTAGGGTTTGATTCCTTCTTTCTGCAAGACCATTCTGTTGCGGCGTCCTTGGGACTAAATGCTCATGACTGATACCTTGTTCCGCACAGAAATCCATAATTGGTCCATTGCAGAATTATCTCCCGTTGTCGGATCCGATCCTTATAACTTTGCAGTTTTTCTCATTCTGAACCCTGAAGATTAGCTCCAATTGCACCATCTTCACTTAGCTTTGCTCTGCAGAACTCCACCGAAATGAATCTTGAGAAGTCATCTATAACTACCAAGGTATTGCACTTCCCACCGACTGAATGAGAAGTAACTGAGCCAAATAAATCCATGTGAAAAAGTTCAAGAACTCTGGTGGTGCTTGCCTCAACGGTTCTTCCTTTGAAGGAGACCTTGGTCTGCTTACCTAGCTGGCAAGCTCTGCAAACTCCTTTCTTCATAACCTCAGCTGGCAATCCTTCCACCAAGTTATTTTTTTGACCAAATACTTGATTGTCTTGAAGTTCGGTAGTTCAGTCTTTTATGCCAAAGTCAGCTGGTCTCCATAGAACTTCGAGAAACAAGATAAGAGTTGGAGCAGCTACTGTTCCAATCAACAATGTACAACCCACCTTATCTTATTCCTCTAAGGACTATTTTCTTGGAGATTTTGTAATTGATGTAGCATTCATTCTCCGTGAATACCATCTTATACCCGTTTTCTCCAAGTTGGTTGATGCTCACTAGGTTGTGCTCGAGATTTGTGACCAGTGAAACACCATTGAGAGTAACTCCATTGATTGTGACTGAGCCTGAAGCAAATATCCTTTCTCTAGAGTTATCCCGCATACCACTAACGGCCCATTGGCTGGAATATCATTTACCATGTTGTCCTTATTCCCAGTCATGTGCCCTGAGTAGCCGCTGTCCCAAATCCAAACTTCAGTTGACCTACGCGGCTGGCCGTTCTCTTCTGTGACCTACAATCACAGATAAAGTAGTTTAGGTACTCGTCTTACTTCTGGTCCTGAGGGGTCAGTACATGTATGAACCCTTTCGAAATCCACATTTGTTTGATTTTTAGACCTTAGACCTTTTGGGCAGCTTGTTTCACTACCTTATTTTCTTGCCTTTTTACAAAATGCACCCTATTGAGGTGTTATATGTTAAAACATGCATTCGTGTGTGAGTCTTGCTTTGGAACTGAGTTCTTAGCAAAACCTGGGGGAGCTGGCCCTGGAAATGTGTTGGCAGCTGCCTTGGATTTCTTTGGATTCAATCCAAGTCCAGGAAAGTGAGTCTTTCTACTTTTTCAGCTAGGCTCAGAATTTTTGAGTACTTTTTTACTTGTAGAGGGCCTCCAGTCAGGTCTTCCTGAACTGGGATATCTCCAGCTAGCTTTTGCATAGCTGGGAGGTCTCCAGTTAGCTTTCCCTGAATTGGGGTGATGAGGAGCTGGTGGAGCTGATGTCTCAGGCGGCTGAGGTTTCCTCAACTGTCCAGCTTTGGGAATGGCGGCTGACTTTTCAGCCAGCTGTACCTTCTTCACCTGAGCAGTTTTATAAACTGCAGCTGGCTTAGAAGGTTGGCCAGTTTGTATTTCAGCTGGTTGAAATACAATCTTCTCCTTATCTTTGTTCATGCAAGAATCAATTTGTCATTCAAAGCAAATCGATCAAGACCTAACCCAATTTTTTTCGTACATGATTTTTGGATGCTTAGGAGATGCTCTAAGTCTCTCGAGCTTTTGCTAAGAGATGAAAATATTTCTTTTGCTTGAGGTTTTTAGTTTTTAGGGATTTAAACTCAGCTATGAGTTTTTTAAAATTAGTTTTGAAAGCTAAGTTTTCCTCCCTAATTTTTTCATTGACTGCTTCTAAAGATTGAGCTTTTTCAAGTTCGATAGTCAGTTTTAAAACTTTCTCTTTCAAAGATGCATTTTCATTTGAGATTTGTGTTTGTAGCATGCACACATAATTAAAATATTTTGAAAGACATTCAAGTGAGAGATCCTCAGAGTCAGAATAATATGACTTTAAATCCTCGTTTTTATGCTCAGCTGGATGTGGAGTTTGGGGAGTGTTTGCTACCTCATCCTCGTTGAGGCAACCTCGGTATCTTCCAATCGGATGTCAGCCATGAAAGCTACAAGAGGTTCATCATCATCAGAGCTCGTTGTTGACTCCGAATCTACCTTATCATCGTAGGGTATGTCCAGCATCTCAGTTCTTGTGAGCATGGCTTGCGCATAGGCCTTGGACACCCTTTTCTGGAAGCTCTTCTTCAGCTTCGCTCTTTCCTCTTGTCCTAACTTAGGAAAATCACATTTAAGATGGTTAGGAGAATTAAATTAAAAGCACGTACGTTGATGCCTTCTCGAGAACTAAGGCTTCTCGAATTTCTTTTCTTCTTGAGCAGGTGTTTGAACGTTGTTCTTGGCTTTTTCCAGCTTCCTTGTGAGGATCCACATCTGCACTTCAAGATCTTAAACAAAGGCGGCTGGAGACTTCTCAGCTGATGTTAAGGGTATGTCAGTTGGAGTTGAAGATGAGAATGGTTGGCGCGGCGACTTGCATAGGGAAAAAGTCTTCTTCGCGACGAACTAGGCCGCGTCCTCCAGCTTTGACTATTGGGTGGCCTTCTTTACTTCGTGCTTGTTCAAATGAGCCAAGTCAAACTCATGTGCTCTCAAGGAGGCGAACACATCCTTAGTTGACAATTCTGACAGATCTCTTTCCTTGAGAGCTGTCACCTTAACGAAACAATCGTCTCTTGGCATCCTTGCCAAGATCTTTGCATTAAGCTCTGCGACTGGGTAGCTTCTGCCCAAAGCTGTGAACTCGCTAGTGATGGAGTTGAAGCGCGCCTCCATCTGCACAATATTTTCTTCAATTAGCATAGCAAAAGATTCATATTTCTCTATACAAACCTGGAGTTTATTTTGAGTGATATGCTCGGATTCTTTGCAAAGCTCCTCAAGAAAATCCTAGATTTTCTTGGATGAATTGCAATGGGCGGTATCCTTTATCTAATCCTCATCGAGGGTTGAAAAGAGAATGTCTTGTGCTAGATACTCCAGTTGGTGACAACGCTTGTCCTCAGTCGTCCACTCAGCATGAGGCTTCTCAACATATTTCGGTTGGCCGTTGTTTCTAGGAGTGGTATTGATCTTCATGATCTTTATCGGCCCCTCGAATATGATCTTCCACATATGTTCATGTCGGCTGAGAAAATGAGCTTTGATGCACTTTTTCCAGCTGGTATAGTTTTCGACTAAAAACTTTGGCAGTCTGCTTGTTGACGCCATATCTTCTTTCTCAAAATCACAGATCTTGCTCGCAACAAATTAAACAAATAGATCTGGTCCGGAGTGACTCAAAATAGTTCGTCCTTTGGACCAACTGCTCTGATACCATTTGATGACCCCAAATCAAAGTAATAACACAAGTTGCAGGAGCTTTAGAAAATAAGTGCAGAAAAAAAGTATGTGTGGGCCCGATTTTATCTCAGCTGACTTGGGTTTCTTAAAGTTGATTGTTCTCAAGTAGGATCAGTTAGGGTTTGTTTAGTTATACTCCAGCTACTATCGGTAGCTGGGTTTCAAATCAATACTTAGAATAAACTAAATAAGTGAAAGCAATAAATAAGACAGGATATTTATAGAGGTTTGGATCTTAAAGTCCTACGTCCTCTCTTCCTACTCCATGAAGCGAAACCACTATAGTTGTTAGTACACGGTCAGTTAACATAGGTTACAAGCAAACTATCTTCTCTAACAGGAAGTTATTACCACTTCCGATCGCAGGCACTGCAATCCTTCAAAGCTCTATCGTATCCACTCCTAGACTTCTTAGATTTGTGGGGTGAAGGTTTTTCTCCTCTTCAAGAACTTGGGATGAGTTGGTTGGTTTCCTTTCTCAGATGGAAATCTGAAGAAAGGATTTCGGAAACCTTAGCTGAGGACAGCTTCAGGTTCTCTGATGAGTATCGAGTTTAGAAATTGAAAAGCTTAGAGAGAGAAAGTTAGCAGATTGCTTGGTTTAATAGTTTCAGTATCAATAGTCTTCTCTCTTCTTTTGACTCTTCTATTTATAGGCCAGATCTGAATATTAGTCGTTGGAAGGTATGGGACGATCGGTCAAGTCCGTCATCTAAAAATAGAGTCGTTGTTGTACTTCTAGCAGGCTTTGTCAGTTCTTTTATCCACCGATCCGACAGTTTTTGGCTATTGTCCGTTGGATAATAACTGCTGTCAGAATGTCTTTTCGGGAAATATTTCAAAAGTCAATTCTGAACATTCCTCTTTTGTCTCAGTTGACTGGGAGACAACTGGTGGGCTTGATCTCTGACTTGATCTGAGATATACCTCAGATGTCAGCTCTCTTTTGGAAGTCAGCTCTGGAGTCAACTTGTCTTTTGTTCAGTTGTCAGTTCAGAATGAACTGCAGCTGGTTTGCCTTTCAATTGATGGATCAGTTGTAGTTTTTAATCTTCACAACTGAGGAGGTCAACCGTGGTCCCTCACAGCTAGGTTGGCACAGTTGTGGTTCAGTTGAACTTGATCTTCTGAAAATTTTAAGTCTTGAATCTTCCAATTTCAGCTCTTTGCGAACCTAAGCTATGACAATTCAATCATATACATCAGTACATTTTAAGATCAGTTCTAATCTAATGATAATGATTTCTTACATTATCAAAATATTCTAATTACTAATATGCATGTAATAGTTTGTGTTTTTTTTCATGTAATTTTATTTTACGAATCATTTGTAGTGTTCCATTACTTTTTTGTCCATTGTACGTGTTTTATGTAATTGTTTTCCTTCTCTTTGATTTTTATGTATTTCTTTTGGTTTGACATTCTACAATCAGTCTAATTACTTTTTATCCATGCAATAGTTTTTTTTTGAGCGAATTAGTGTAACGGTGTAATTTTTGTTTCATTCTAATCACATTTTTCTTTCATCTTTTGCGTTGCACCATATGATTACAGTAAAATAGTGAAATTTTTGTGTAACAATGACGAAATAAGAGTATTTTATTTTCTTATAATTCCCAAATGTTGATGTATTCGCGGTGAAGCAATTTATTGAGCATCTAAAGTTTTCAATTCTTTTTTTTCAAGTAATTTATTTCAATCATTTCCATATTTTACTTTTATAAATGTATATCTTTTGTTAAATTTTATAATTTAGGACTTTCATCCATGTCAAAATGATAGCTCATGAACGTCGCAGAAGTTTGATGAGGCAGATTCACAAGGAAAAGACGACAGAAAATTGGATTTTATACCTGAGATATATTGAGAATAATTAAATATTACTAAAATTTTAATAGCTAGAAATCAATCTCGAGAATTCACTTATTTATATTATTTTTAATATTCCAAAATTGATGTCAAAAAATATTCTAGAATTTTATTTTTATAATCATACAAATTAACCAAATTAAAACTTGCATAAATTGTTTTATCAATTCAACATCCCACCAAAAAGACTTGGCATCACCGAGTTAGAAGATATGTAAATCTGAAATTGTGATTTGATCCCCAATTATTTTGAAGCTATTATAAATTTTTTTAACCAAGAATTTTGCATATCTATGAAATCGAAACAAACAGTAAATAATGATACAAATACAAGGGAAAAAGTATACTTTAAAGAAAATACTGATACAAATACAAGAGAAAAATATCATTTTGAAGAAATATGTGAGATTTGATCAAAAAGTATTTTTCAAAAGTTTGTATGATGGAGCTGAATATGATACATTTCTCAACTAACAGGTAATAAGGGAAAAGTGGGATGGGAAATTAAAAAAAAAAAAATAGGAAAATATTCTATTATATTACAAATTGTGCGTCTTTTGTCAAATATAATACAGATGAGGAGATCATTTAGGTGGGTTTTGGTTCGGATCAAGGGAGGGTACGAGTTTGGGTTTAAGATCCAGAGCGGGTATATGTTTGAGTTGGTGAAAATGAACTATTTAAATTCGCTTAAATCGTTTAGGTTGTCTAACACAAGGTTTTGCCAATACAGATTATCCAAATTTCAAATAAATGTACAAATTATCAGAAATTGTTCAAACGTATGACAACTTTAATTTTCCGGCATCGGAATGTGCATAGTTTGTATTATAATTGAATATTGTCAGTTAAAATAGAGTATGCAGCAAAATTGGCATGGCTCAATATTGAGCGGCATGAAAATGCGGCGTACCGACTCAGCATTTCAGTACTAGAAATTGAAGTTATCATATATTTAAACAATTTCTAATAATTTGTCTATTTATTTAAAATTTTGGATTGTTTGTATTATTTTTTATAAAAAAAAATGTATAATTTGTAATTTAATTGAATATTTTTTTTAGAAAAATAAATAAAAGAAAAGAAACGGATGAGCAATGTACTTGAGAGTAGAGACACATAAATCAGATAGTTTTTGGTACTATAACAAAATGATATTTTATTGTGTAATTTGTTATACTAAGATATTCTATATGTACGGTGACTATCAACTGTCACACTCACATGAACGTGCTTAGTTTCGTTTTATTGAGTAAATAAATATTAAGCCAATTAGAAAATCACCTAAATTCGATAATATATGAAATAAGAATCGAGTAATCCTATATAATTGTGTTAAATTTTGGTTTTCCAAAAGTAACTGAAGGTTCCTACTTTCTTTTGAATACAAACAAATTAAAATTGTCCGGACATAAAGTAAGCATCTGCGTTTATTTATAGAGGAGGTATCCCATTAGAACGTCTAAATGATTTGGGCGGTTTAAATTTAGAATTCTAGGAGAATATAGATTTGGGTTAAGGATTCAAGACGGGTATGAATTTGGTTTGATGGAAATGAACTATTTAGATCTGTCTAAATGGTTTAGGCAGTCTAACGCAAATTTTTGCTTAATTTGTAACATTAAGATGGAATCTCAAGTAATAAAATATTGTTGAATTTCTAGAAAATTAAGCTCATAGCACTTGTGAGAGCCTAATATAAATATATCAAGTTTTAAAGTAAAATGGGATGATTTAGTTAAAGACCTCCAACACATAAAACTTTTAAAAATGTTCGTATAAGTATTTTTATTTTCGAGCTTACCCTTAAATTACATTTTCACTTTAATTAAAATGCTACTTTTAGTTCGATGATTTGTCAAATATACCTACACGATAAAAAACTGTAAATGAAGAACTTGGTAACAATAGATAGGAAGGGGTCAATCCCGGACTCACAGGGTGCTAGCCTATAGCGATACAACAACATGATGAGCTCTGATAACAACTACCCGACATACGTTCGCATATTGCCAAAATAATTACCCTAGAGGAATCCAAGGAGCATACCTATAAACTATGGAATACTTTAATTTCTAACTTTCAGCCAATACAGGCTATTACAGTTACATATTTTTTAACCTTGAACCCTCCCCACTGTATACTTTTTCCCATGGGATAAGAGTTTCTATTATGTCCTTGCCCAAGTTGAAACAAGTACGAGAAAGAATACATGTGAATCTAAAGGTCAAGCATGAGGGTTGTGAAACAATAAATAGAATTAAAATTATACAAAAATACATAAAAATCATTATAAACGTTTTGAAGTGATATGAAATGAATTATGTGAGGTGTCACTAAAATACCATGACAAATGACACACGCACATCAGTTAAATCATTAAATAACTTTTATGATTTTACAATTTTCTTATATATTTCAAATTCACAAATATTAACTTTTTAATTAGAATAATTTTTAATTACAGACTTGATGCATTGTGTGGGTCCAATACTAATTGTAATAAAAGGTTTGTAACGTAGTGTGAATACAAATTTTTTTGTCAGATCGTAATTTACCCTAGGTTCATTTGATTGATTGGAATCTGGAACTATCATAAACGGCATCGTTTGGTGCTTCGCATTTCATATGATGAAAGATGATTTCCTGGTAAGTCTTCTCGCTTCCACTTCACTAATTAGCAAATAAAAGAAAATAAAAATTGGAAAAATGTCGTCGTCGCCGATGGAGGTGGACGCGC
>AYJT01081276.1:0-13956 GCA_001278415.1 Ocimum tenuiflorum | reverse complement strand
AATATTTCATCACCTGTCACCTTCGTATAAGCTGCATGGAAATGTCGTACCATTTTGAACGTGTGCTTCAAACTACACGTGTGTACTTCTATTTAATTATATTTAATTTGCTTTCACCCTAAAGAATTTAATGAAATTTATTTATGACTTATTGGTGGGGGTTTTAGACTTTCTTTTGGACCATACATGCATACTTTATATATATTTAAATAATAATTACTCGATAACTAATAAATATGCAATTTTTAAACTGTGCATTTCATGCAATAATTTATGAATTTATGCAAAAATGCATAATTCAGATTAACGTAATAAGATTTATTATTGAAATCTTTTTCTTTTCAATTTGATGGATGTTTGATTCTGCAACGATAGTGTAACATGCATATAGTAAATAAGCATAAAAATAAGAGCATCCAACATTTTAATTACTAATATTGTAGCAAAATAATTTATCCAAATTATATACGTGTGAGAAAAATATAGCATATAAGAAATACCAATGATTATGACTTATGAGTTCACTTTACCCATGTGTATCACTTTGTAAACCTCTTTATTTTTAGTTGCATTAGCTTAAAAAGGCATTTCGGGTTTCTTCGAGCACATTCCAATGATGAACATCCATATATTAAGAATATGGTAGAAAGGTTCGATCCCCACCTCACCGTCCCAGCTCAAGAAGACTCTTTGAATTATAACACTATGTATGTATATAATTAGGCATTGACTGGAGGAGCAGAAAGTTAAATAGGAGGTAGGAGCACCACAAAAAAGTAAAAAGGAAGAAGTGGAGGTGGAATATTGAATGAATTATATTATATATATGTATATATAAATAAAATATTGGAAGAAATGAAATGAAATAGTGGCAAGTGATGAAGGGCGGGCAAGGAGCATGGGGTGCCCCCAATCCCTAATCTCGTTCGTGTCTTGATACGCCAAAGACACCCTGACCCACTCCCATCACAATTACTTTTATTTTTCTTATACCTACATGTGCTGCCTACAACTCCTTTTCATATTATTTCGCAACATATATATATATATATACATATATATATATATATTACAAAATAATTTGATTCCCATTTGTTTGTCCATTTTTTTGTAAAAATTATCCAATGTTTATAAAATTGTAATTCATTTCATTCCTAACGAACACAAACTTGCGTTTCAACATTTACGTTTGAAAATAACCTGACGTTTATAGAATTATGTTTAATGTTTATGACATCGCAATTATTTGTTAACCTTCTTGTCATTTTTGCAATTTGATTCTTAAAGTTTGGAAAAATATGTTTAGTTCCTAGCATTTTCATATTTTTGCAAAACTGACTAATATTTATGATATGAAAAATTTGTAATAAATTTTTACAGAAAATTGATATAGATTGCAAATTGATAATTTTTACCAAAAAATTGTAATCAATGTTAGATTTCAAGCCTTAAATAATATGCCTATCCCTCAAACTTGATGACAACATTTAGGCTGAATATACGTGGTGAACTGTCGGAAATCCATAACCTTCTATCTTATCCATATTTCTGGGAGATGCATTGATATATATATCCTGTCAATTGTTTTTGCAGTGGTAATTTTTGTACAAATAATTAGAAAGAATACATGAAAAAATATTACAAGAAAGGAAAAAAAAAATGACAAAAACACACCGCTCAAATGGCCCACTCTCTTATCCTATGCAATGCATGCATCTCTAAATTCTTTTTTGCTCTTGTTTATATGTCCCAAACATTACACGACCAACAACATATGTATAACCTTTTTTTTTTTCAAAATTTTCGATTAAAAAAGAACTTTTTTTGGGGATTTGGAACAGTTTTTTTTTATAATTTGTTATTCGTTATACGTGTTTATTTATCTCTCGTAATGTTTATCTTTTGAACATAAAAAAAATTACAAAAGGCTTTGTATTGATTCTATGCTTTTTGTGTAGAATTATTGATGTAGAGATGCTAAAAGAATAGCTACAGAAACAGTTTAAACGAATTATAATTTTAAATCTAGTCAATTATATTTGATCTTAATTACTTAATTTAGTCATAAAAGGATCATTGCATAAGTTGGACGAAGCAGAACAGCAAATCCAGCTAGCTGCAACCTCATTAATTCCCTTGCAAAATTTTATTATATTAGCTATACATAGAACTGAATTTAAATTAATCCCAGTTGTCTTAATGAATAATTAATTAATTAATTCTATAATCTCTGCAGTTTACGTTGTTATTAGTGTGTATGGTAGCGCATGCATGTGTCGTGAGCAGAATCACCTTAATCCTGTCCTCAACAAATATATTTAAATTATTAATTATTTCCAGATTAAACTAAACATGATTTAATTTCTACATGTTAGTGTATCAGAATTCTTGCCTGCCATAAGTTGGATTTGTAATATCAACAGTTGTTAAATTTGTAGTCAAGGATATAGTTCCAGCCAGCTCTACTTGTCAGAAATTGTCTGTTTAAAATGAATTATTCCACATCTCTCTCTGCTTATTCATTATTTAATAACTACAAGATTTAAACCTAACTGTAACTACAAAATTTAATTTTTAAAAAAAAAAACAGCTTGTCCTCCACGTCAAAATATTGTCTCTCAGGAGAGATTGATAGTAAATATATTCCAATGATTTTGGTACCAATTCTTGCTCGCCTCTGATCACTACTAAAAAAATATTGATATTAAAAGAATAAAATTATATAAAAAAAAAATTAGATGTTATTCACGGGGGAAAATAGACAAGATAATTAATTAAGTTGATATATATTAAGCTACAATTAGGGTTTGTTTAACAAAAACTGCATTACAGAGAAGCCAAAAACAATATTATATGGTAAAGATATGTAGCATTTTAATAACAACATCTTGAATTCATTAGAAAGTTCAAAGTTAGAACCTAGGAACCAGAATCAAATATTGAAGAAAACTAAATCTATATTTAAAAGACAGAAACATAATATTAAAGAATATTCAATGGTGGTGACTTTTTTTTTGTAAATACTATGAACCAAAAAAATATTTTAAAGAAAAAATGATTGATTTATTTACTTGATGGAATTTACAGTGGAAAAAAGGGTATAGAGGCAGAGGCAATGCATGTTAAAAAAGTATGCAAACTGTGTATTAATTTTGTTTCTGTCCCTCCCTGCAAAACTACATTCATCATCAATTATTCTCTTAATCACGTTTTGTTTCCAAATAATGCCAATCATGTCTGCTTTCTGCCCACTCACTATTTGATTAATTAATAAAGTTAAATCCACAGCTAGTGACAAACAGCTCTCCCACCAACACAGATCAAAATATTGGTTTATTCATTAAATTTTTTGCATCTCATCAAATTATATAATCCCTCTGGATTTAGAGGGCTACCAACTTAATGTTCCTATGCTATATTTGGTAAAAACTCGCTCATCAACCTCTTATTTATAATCTCGGGAGAGATCCTCTACTACTATTTCTTACTCCGCTCCTTACTCTATTATTACATTTTGGTTTTTATATAATATGTTTAGAAAATTTAATTGTTACGATTTAGGTTAATTTTATAAGTTCTTTGTAGGGTTTATTAGCAACTTTTTGCATTTAATTTGATTATTTAAGTTAATTGATTTTATAATCAGAATTCGTGATTTTTTGTTTGTAAATCTTAATTAGAAAATCTAGAATAATGTAATATTCATCTACATCACACGCGTGTGTGAGAGAGTAGGAATTTTGTGTAATAGGGACTGATATGAACATGATAATAAAGAATGAAAACTAAAAAGAAAAACATTATCACTTTTGATGGGGCTTTGTGGTCTCCTTCTTGACTCATGATTTGGAGTTTGTGTTAGAGGGTTGTCCACATCTAATCTTGCTTTTTCAACTTGGGGAGATTTGTTTGTTTCTTGGTGATGTAACCCAATTTATTTACTAAAAATAAGAAGAAGAAAACTCTTTTAATTTCCTCTCCATGGCCCTGCTTAATTATTCTCATCTTCTTAAATTCATATTCGTTTAAAAAAATTATTGTAATTATAACCTCCTCGCTGACCACTAACATGATACAACTAGAAATCATACGTTTCTTTTTCTTGCTTTCATGTTATTGTAATCTAATTTGTTGCTCACCTTCATGCATATCAAATTATGGGACCATTGATTGCCCTTAGTGTCTTTTGTTTGGACTTGGCGTTGCATGAAGACATTAAATATATGTTAGGTACGATGTCGTGAAATCATGTACGTGTAGTTTCATTGATGACTTTACATGTTTATGTACGTACATCAATATTTATCAGTAAATTCAAATGAGATTTTATGGTATTCATTGGGATTTATAATATGGTGTATTATAATATTTATGTAATTGAGGTGGAAAATATTCGAACCAAAAAGAATAATTTGTGGGGGCCAATATCACTCATTTGATTTTGAGATATTATAATACAAATTAATAGGAGTAGCCCAATTACAAGAGATATATAATCTCAACCCAACACGTGACGCTCATTTGAAAGATGAAGCAATTTTATATGGGTTATAAGAGGAGCAGAATCATGATTCATGGAAGGAACAAACTATATTATAATTAATTATAAAAAAAAAGTTTATGGGCAAGCGTCTAAGTAGAGTAGTCTTTTCATATTTTGGCTTTTCCATAGCAGAATAGACTTGACGTCGAATCTTGGTTAGAGAAAAATTATAATTATTTAAAATGAGTGGTTGCATATATAGTGAATTAAGATATAGATTAGATTACTAGGGAATATTTATACCTATATCGTAATTACTACATAAAATTATTGGGGTAAGTAGAAAATGTTTTACAGGTTGAAGAGGCCCACAAATTTAAAGGGAGAGGTGATATTATGAATTAAAAGATAAGGATATTAGTAGAGACAATAGTCAGAAATGTGGGTCAACAATGCATGTGGGATGTTGGTTACCTAACACATTTCATAAATCCACTTCACTTACAAAATTAACCACTCTCGTGACATCAACTTACAAATTACATTCATCTTCTTTTTCATATTCTATGACAAATCTCAACCTCGTTATTTATCAAGAATTTCAAACACCTGATCTTACTTGTAAACGTTAAATAAACTAGATCCTAATCCATCGGCACAATTCAGAAAAAAAAAGAACATATCGAGGAATGTTATACCATTTAAGTCAAAGAATATCGGATCGTCAATCATATTTTGACGATCCATCGTATGCAGGCCCGACCTTGAGGGTATGCCGGGAGGGCAATACTGGAGGCTTTAAAATTCTTTGGGCCCATCATTATTCAGTCCATGGAAACTTTCTATGTCATTTTTGGCCCATATAAATTTTTTTTCGGGGCCCCAAAACTATTCTATTTCAATTTAGCAACAGAGGCTTGAAAATTGATAAAAGATTGAGCCCATTTTTTCCAACCCACTGTCTCTCTCCTCGAGCTCTTTCACAGGTAAGATTGCGATTCTTTTTGTTTTTAATTAGGGTTCATTTATTTGCATAAGTTTTTTTTGGCGGATTCTCTGTTTAGGGATCGGTGTATGAAATCAAAGGCTTGATTTATGCTTGCTGATTATATATTAGGCCTTAAGATATCTTGATTTTTATGCATTGCGGAATTTGAAGAAGTTTGATTGTTGCGGCGGTGTAGAATGGATTTTGTATCTAAATACCAGGTATTTTTCTTATTTTTTTGCTAAAATACGCTGGTCAACTCCAGTTCTTGGTAAAAATTGAAACTTCAGTTGGGTGCGTCCTTGATTTGGAGCTTCTGCGTGACAATTATGCATGTTCTCTTCTCATCCTTGATCATGGGCTAAAAAGCAATCTATTCAAATGTGTCTTTCTGCAGGATGTCGTCGGGCGTGTTTTCAGAAACGAGAATTCGAGCTCTAGTGAAGATAGGTAATTGTTGAAGAATAATTTGCAATCCTATAGATGCAATTGACTTTCTACATCAATTAACGGACTGGTCAAATTCCACTGTATTTCTGATCAATCCTCGGATGGAAGATTGTTGACTAAATTCTAATTGCACGATCAATTTACATGGGGGCGCCTACTGTTTTTTTTTAAAATACCAACTACTTCTCCTAGTGAATTTTTGGTCGATTTCATACATGTCCATTATGATCCAGCTTCTTTTTTCTTTTTCTTACATTGTTTGGAGCTATTATTTGGATTTTTTTATTTGGTGGCACAACCCAGCTGATCTAGCTGCTGAAAGATTCAGTTATAGTTTGTATGTATATTGAGAATTCAGAAATAGGTTTCCTAAGTGTAGCTTCACTATTGGTTATCGGTTACATAAATGTTGTTGAAGTAATTTGCTGAATGCAAAGATCTGTATTTGTTAGTTCTTTCATGAGAAGAGTTCACTCCTTTAGTGGTTCATTATAATATATTGTGTTGAGCATCTCTAAGGGACAAGATCACAATGCTGTTATGTATTGATGTTTTTCATCTGTCAAGTATCAATTGTCAATTGCTGTGATAATGCACATAAAAAATTATAGTTATTACATTTTTATGGAGAAAAAGGTTTTGTGAAGAGGGAGATGGAAATGAAATCAGATACACCATCATCTTGGGGAAGCTTAAAGGACATTTCATATCTTTGTGCTTCCTGAATAATCCTCTAGTTAGCTAGTTTGATCATGTCATATATACTATGATTGATCTTTACTGCAAACATAATTTGCTTGTCATATGTATTAGTTATGTTGAACGCTTGCTGGACCGAATCAGCAATGGTACCCTGGCTGAGGACAAGAGGAATGCATTGGCTGAGCTTCAGGCAATTGTAGCGGAAAGTCAGGCCGCGCAGTTAGCTTTTGGGGTATCGGGTCAGTTTTCTTCTTAATGGTACTGCTGCTCATTTACCTTATGTGGTATTCATGAAATTGTGATTTCTTATGTTCTTTCCTCTGAATTGTATTTCAGGCTTTCCCATACTGTTGAATGTGCTAAAAGAAGGCCGTGATGATGTAGAAATGGTCTGTGGCCTTTTATCTTATTTAAGAGGCTCTTTTCATTTTTTAGCTTGTTCTTCTAAGGGTGATATCATGGACAAAAACATTTTACAACAATATAATGGCTAGGGATCGATGAAACAGTTGAATTATTTGGGGGAATTTTTCTTCAATTGATATAATCAATTTCATGTGGTCCTTTTTGCTTCATCCATCAATATACTTACTGCAGCCCTATATTTCTGAATTGAGATAATTGTGTCTTTTGGCATGTTCTTGCTATCAGGTTATAAATATCTTGTACGTGTAAGTAGATGCACATCCCCATAGTAATGAAAAAATTCTAGGCATGAGTGTGTTATAATTAGCTTATAACTGACCATCTTTATGTGTAAATTAAGTAGATGCAGAACCCCATAGTAATGAAAGGATGCTTGGCATGAGCGTGTTATAGTTAACTTATAGATGGCTATCTTTGTGTTCTGTTATCCACATTGAGCTTTTGCTTGTTAGTAATCTGATTTTGCTTGATGCTGAAATTTTTTATGGTGGTGTGAAGGTTCGTGGGGCTCTCGAAACTCTTGTGAGTGCCTTAAGTCCAGTTGAATATGGAAAAAAGTTAAAAGACGAGGTTCAACCAGCTCTAATGAACAGTGATTTGCTTTCAAGAGAAGTGGAAAACATTTCACTTATTCTGAGCTTGCTGGTAATAACTTTAAGCCCATCATTTTGGAAATCAGTTCATCTGGATTATGTCTGTTTATGATTTGCTAAGTTGTGCTTTTGCAGTCAGAGGAGGATTTCTACATCAGATATTATACATTGCAGTTGTTGACAGCACTTCTTACAAATTCTCCACATCGGTAAGACCTCTACCCTTGTTCTCCAATACTCTTCAAATTTCCATCCCTCATAACAAATACTAAGCATATATATTTGGAGCTACCTACAGTCTCCAAGAAGCTATTCTTTCAATTCCACGTGGTATTACTAGGCTCATGGATATGCTCATGGATCGTGAGGTATTTGGCTGACACTTAGTGGGATTCTCTTTTTTCCCCTTGTTTTTTTAGTGATTTAAATTTGTATACATACATCTTTACTATTAATTATGTTTTTCCAAATATCTTCTATTTATTTATTTGGTGTAGGTCATACGCAATGAAGCATTGTTGCTTCTTACTTATTTGACTCGGGAAGCTGAGGTGATTGTCCCCTCTAAAAGCCATTGGTGATAACAACACTCTTCTGTCATATTATATTTCTCATCATGGTTTATGTTGTCTTTACCATTCAGGAAATCCAGAAAATTGTGGTCTTTGAAGGTGCTTTTGAGAAGATTTTTGGCATTATCAAAGAGGAAGGAGGTTCTGAAGGTGGTGTTGTTGTGCAGGTGTTTAAATACCAAAACTACATTTTATGAGAATTGTCTATTGTCATTGTGAAAAGGCTTCTTTCACTGCATCCTTCTTGATTGGTGTTTAACAATATATGTAAATTAATATGCATATTAGAAAAAGATACACTTGCTTACCCTTTGTCACCTCCTGGTGAAGATTTTCTGATTGTTACTCTACTCTAAACAGACTAATTATAAATCATATATTTATGGCTTATATATTTATATGCGTTGTAGTTATTGAATAATTCGTCACATGTTTATTAATTACCATATTCTTAATTATTTACTATTTCCCACTCACCTTGTTGGTCATCTACGTACTCTTATGTTGAAATAGATTGAATGTATACGTTATCTTTTATTATTAGCAACCATTCCGTCCAAAATAAAAAAAGAGCTTCCACCAGTTCAGGTCCTGAATTGATGATTTTTATAATAATTTTATTACAAACTTCATTAATCATACAACTAAAGTTGTACAATTTCGGAAAATACTGTTCAGTACAGGGCTGCCTTCGCTAATAAAATATTCCTCGGAACTCTCTTGCTCGATAAACAGAACTGAAATGTTATGTAGTAAGTCGGGGTTGACTTCAGTTCTTTCCCTCTTCTTTGTGTGAATATTGATACCCAAGCTGCTAATGCTGCTTTTTCTGACCAGAGTGTTGATAATTACTTATTTTCTGTACCTTCTGAATGTGACAATCAATTCTTCAAAACTTGCTCAGGGAAATAAACTTAAACACAAAGTGAACAAGGAAAAAATAAATGATGGAAAATTTAAATCAATGATTCCACAATACCTCTTTCTTGTGAACTAGCCTGTTATCTTCTTGTTCATTGACGTTTTTTGGGTTAAATTTGGGCTGCAAATCCTTTATTGCTAGATCTGATCCATTCCCAACGCCTCTGCTGATTTTCCTATATTTTGGTATCTTTGAGTTTGTTTTTATGTATGCTTCAATATCATTGCTAATATCACTTTTCGTATAGAGTGCTCTCTGGCGAGTATATTTTTTGTTTGCTGATAGGATCTTTAATCTTTCTGTTCCTTGGTTTAACAGGACTGTCTGGAACTGTTAAACAATCTTCTCCGATATAATTCTTCAAATCAGGTTTCAATTCATTTTTGTATTTACTCATATTTTGTCACAGCATTTTATTGAACTGCTTATAAGCTGATCGAAAAGCGGTGTAGGTATTGCTTAGGGAGACAGTGGGCTTTGATCCGCTCCTGTCGATTTTGAAGCTCAGAGGAAGCACCTATAAATTCACTCAGCAGAAGGTTAAACAGTAAATGATTTGTTTTTTGAAGCAAGTTTGTTCTCTTCGCAGTGTATGTCCATGATTTGAGTGCTAACTTTTTTTTACCCCTTTACTGGATTAACTGAATGCCAGTAGACAATAAATCTACTCAGTGTATTGGACACAATCAAGTTGCTGCTGCATGGTGGTCAACGTACTGATCCTGGAAAAGACACCAATGGTTTAGCAAATAAAACTGCACTTGTTCAGGTATATTTTCAAATCTCAAACTTCTCTCAGCTGTAAGAATAATAATTCAGAAAGAATATCCCGGTTGTTTAGGGATGTTATTGACATTTCCAGCATTTATTTGTGTTATTCTCTCTCATATATATATATATATATATATTTTTTTTTTTTGTAATTGTAGAAAAAAGTGTTGGACCATCTTTTAATGCTGGGAGTTGAGAGCCAATGGGCACCTGTTGCAGTGCGTTGTATGGTAAGACAAGTGTTCCAATTCTGGTGCATTTTTGAATGAGCAATCCCAATTCTTGTTCATTCTGCCCTTCTCAAATGTGGCAATTAATGGAAACTTTCTTAAGTCTTACCCAACATGCATCTTTGCTAGGAGTGTTTGGCATGTTCATAAGAAACTTTAAATATATGCGTATGTGTTTAGTTTATAATGTGCTATTATGTGAAAGTGACCTAACTGTTGGGATCAAATATGCATACAAGGGTAGTACACCATTGGTCAAATCGGTGTTTGAATGAGATTCCTAGATCATGGTGAAATTGGATGCTTCTACTTTTCTTTTTCCTTAATGAGTTTAGTGAGTTAGTGACTGGTCACTGTTTGGAGCTTATGCAAGTTCTCAATGTTTCAAGATTATTCAGCAGATTGTATTATTCACGACTATATTTTTAGTTTAGGTCTAGCCTCCTAGTCAATCTTCTTTTTCCCCCAGTATTTGTAATATCTGATCTAACCATGCCAGTCTGTCTGGTTGAGGAAGATTTTATAGGGTTCTCCAAGGTTAACTTTTTACCCTCAAACTTTTCAGGCACTAAAGTGTATAGGCGACCTGGTTGTCAATCATCCTCAGAATCGCGATGTCCTTGCAAATAAAGCACTTGGGGAGGAGTCTCATCCTGAGCCGGCCTTAAATTCTGTCCTTAGAATTATTTTGCGAACGTCAAGCACACAAGAATGCATTGCAGCAGACTATGTTTTTAAGAGCTATTGTGAGGTTTGTGTGACTAGTCCAATCTTGGATCAAACATTTTTGTTTGCTCAGCAAATAGGGCTACTGCATGTTCTTAGACAAATGAAACTATTTTTCATCATATACATACTTTTTCTTATTTGTCTCCCATTTTGTTAATATTAAGTTTCAACATTGATGAGATATGAAATCTAACAGGAGCAGACTTTAGCTGTCTAGTTTTTTTATGATTCTGTTTGTTTTTGTTTGTGAATATTTATTTCCTTGAGCTGCCATTTTGAAACAGGAAAACCCTGATGGTCAAACTATGTTGGCTTCGACCTTAATTCCTCAACCGCATTCAATGCTTAATGCACCGCTTGAGGAAGATGTGAACATGTCATTTGGAAGGTTATATTAATTTTTCAGCCTTTAATAGACTTCTATTAATAATATTTATAGGTTGTCCTGAAAGCTCTTATTCCTGCAGTATGCTATTGCATGGGTTGATATTGAGTGAAAATGATGGTGATCTTGAGGTATGGTTTACATTTCATGTGATATTTATTTTTGAGCAAGCTTCTCTATTATGCCAAAATGTGCTGTGGTTTGAGCGGCTTCCAACTTTTAATCCCCATTTTTTCTTGGTATCAGTATTCATTTATTTTTCTTGACAAATAAAAGTTCCTTATTAGGGAACATGTGACCTTCATTCAAATAATAAAAAACTTTTGACCTTTCCTCTAATATTTTTTCTTCTTTAAAGAGGGAATGTCTGAATAATGAGAGGTTATAGGATAGTGTATATGGTTTATTGTATTTAGGTTGTCAGTTTTCTCATTGCAAATTCTATTATCATGTGATGGTCATATTAATCCATCCATGCCAGACATTTTCCTCTTTCTTGTGCTGGTGATGATTTATTTTGGTTTCTTTTGTGTAGACTTGCTGCAGAGCTGCTGGCATCTTATCTCATATTCTGAAGGATAATATTCAGTGCAAGGAGAGGGTATGCAATCCTTTCCTTATTTTATATTCTTCATATAGCTTTTCTAACAATAACATGGGTATCTTCAAGAAAGCTAATCTGAAAATTTGTTCTCTTTTTTAGTTATTTTTTTGAGTTTGTCTTTCTCGGAAATTGGCACCGTTTGATTTCGTTTTTTCCCAAAAAAGTACACCACTTCTTCAGAAAAGTGATTCCTTCCAAAATAAATTCAAAATTTATCGAAAAAGTACACTTTTTCAGAAAAATGATTACCTACAAAATACATTCAAAATTTATCTCTACTTTTTCTCTCTCCTTAACTAAAAAACGCAAAGAAACTTCTTATAACCTTTTTAGGATACTTCACTTTTTTAAGATACACTATCTTAAAAAATCGCATGCACCATCTTCTTAGTATGATATAAAAGCTGCTGCAGGTTCTGAAAATTGAACTTGAAGCTCCTACACCCACATTGGGGGGACCAGAGCCTTTACTGCACCGTATGGTGAAGTACCTGGCACTTGCCTCTTCTATGAGTAAAGATGGAAAAGCTAACCAATCAGAGGCTATGTATATTCAGCCAATTATTTTAAAGCTGCTACTTGTTTGGCTCTTTGATTGTCCAAGTGCGGTGCAGTCCTTCCTCAGTTCACGTCCCCATCTCACATACATGCTAGATTTGATTTCAAACCAAACTGCGACCGTATGTGTGAGGGGATTGGCTGCTCTACTCTTAGGAGTTTGTGTAATATGCAACAAAGCCACTGCCAACGGACAGGATGCTTTTAGTATCATTGATGCTATTAGCCAAAAAGTTGGACTTACCTCCTACCTTCAAAAGTTTGATGAATTGCAGAAGAGCTCGCTTTTTACATCTGAAAAGCCCACTATTTCCCACAAACCATTGACTCGATCTATTGGTGCTAGCATGTCTGAAATTGAAGAAGTTTATGATGATGAAAATACCGATCAGAAAAATCAGGATCATCCTATGCTGGCAATGGCTCTTGATCCTCAGTTTGTTTCCTTTCTGAAGGATTTAGAGGTTAAAATCAGAGATCAAATTGTGGAGATTTACAGTCGTCCAAAGAACCAGGTGGCAGTGGTCCCAGCTGACCTAGAACAGCGAAGTGGAGAAAACGACAAGGAGTATATCAAACGACTAAAAATATTTGTGGAGAAGCAATGCCTTGAGATTCAGGTACTGCTGCTGTGACTGAATTATAATTTTCAGTGTTTCTGTAAATTCTTTTTGTCTGATTATATAACTTTTTGAAAGGACCTTTTGTGTCGTAATGCTAATCTTGCTGAGGACCTTACAAAGACTGGCGAGAGTGGTTCATCCCAGCTTGAACACAGAGCCAGCAGCGGATCGGATAGAATCTTGGTCGAAACTCTCCGAAGGGATCTTCATGAGACTTCCCAAAGGGTGGAAATCCTCAAAGCAGAAAAGGCGAAAATCGAAGCAGAATCTTCAGCGCACCAAAATTTCGCATCAAAACTTGAATCTGATCTGAAAAGCTTGTCTGATGCATACAACAGCCTGGAACAGGCCAACTTTGAGCTAGAACGCGAAATAAAATCGTTGAAGAGTGGGGGAGCAGTAGCAATTCCAGACATAGAGGAAATAAAGGCAGAAGCAAGGGACGAAGCTCAGAAGGAGAGTGAAGGCGAGTTGAATGATTTGCTGGTGTGTCTCGGGCAAGAGCAGAGCAAGGTGGAGAAGCTGAGCGCCAGGCTGGCTGAGTTGGGGGAGGACGTCGATAGTTTGCTCGAAGGAGTTGGAGATGATATCGGACTACAGGAAGAAGATGAAGATGACGACGAACAAGAGTGAAGGGGGTTCATGTTGTTATTGTTGGACAATGACATCTTTGATTCAACTTTCAGAATATTTGACTGCTTGTGTTGTACATTGCTCCGTAATTAACTGTATAGTCTTGTTATCAACTCTCTTTTTTCATCACAACAATTTGCATGATTATGATACGATCATTTCAGTTCAATGCAACCGATTTAGCATGCATCATCTCCTTTTTGCCTCCTAATTCTCAATTCTGATGCTGTGATTCTCCAAGTGGCTGCAAGAAAATCCATATAAATTATGAAATATGAGAATTTTAT
>AYJT01081221.1:0-10331 GCA_001278415.1 Ocimum tenuiflorum | reverse complement strand
AAAAAAAAAACAAGTCAGAAAGTATAAAGATTTTTAACAAAAAAGAAATTGTTATTAGATGCCCCAGAAAATTGGGCCCCCAACTCGGGGCCAACTCTGGTAACATGTTCTTGTATGCAAGCATACGAACAGCGCAAAAGAAGTAAATTAATAATGCTAATTATGTTTGACAAGCTCAACATATCGATACATATGTGATGTTTAAATTTGTGGAGGCGTAAGTGAATTGCCAGTATCTTCACATTCTATATGGATGCAAGTGTACAAGTTTTTCGAGGAGAAGCACCGAGGCATCAAGAAAAATGTGGAATAATCATTTCTTCAAGTCCTTGTGAAGTATTAGATCTCCCCAACCATATTGTTCCAATATTGATTTGAGGAATACAATTATTTTGTACAACATGATTATTAATGATGATCCTTCACAAATACCACATCAGCAAACATTAGCGACTTGTAGTAGTTCATATATGCATGGTGCAAACGTAATTTGCGCTAAATTAATTTTAATTATTATATAATTTTTCATACGCGAATTTCGTTGTATTGTCGTATTAATTTGTTGAAGCAGCAACGTAGCAAGATGTCTAACGGGCCTAGTTGGGCCAGCTCTCTGAGGCCCAACCAAGATCTAATCCACGAAGACGATGATTATAGTGGGCCAGGCTTAGCTAGATTTAAGGACTTCCAATTGGGCTTTTTTGGAGCAGTACGTATGTTAGTGGTCTACGTCTGAAATAATCAATGAAGCCCGGCAATCCCGTCCGTTATACTGCATGTTTCCCAGAAAAGAAAAATAGTATTCAATTATATACATAAATAAAGCGATTAATATATACATCTTATCACCGGAAAAAATTTTAAATGATGGAAGATTGAATATTTTTTTTGGGGCGGATAAGAAAGTTGGCAGAAGAATATGCATGCACATGCATGGCTTTACGTTCAGTTAGGGCGGCAAAGCTAAAAGTTGATCTGAAACTACCTGATTAGTATTAAGGTATTATAGGGATACATTTACATACAAAAATGAGTAATCATAATTTATCTTAGTATTCGAGTTTATAAGTTATACAATGCGATGGTGATGTACATGAGATTTCTTAGGAGGAGAACATGGAAGCACCGAAGCACCAACGCGTCTTGGTTTCAGGGAAGGTAGTATTTTAGCAAACATGTTAATATTACTTTAATAAGATAATCTATAATGTGATTAATGTAATTATGCAAATACATATATATTAAATAGTATTTGTACAATTTTCAAGTCGTGGTAGGTGTGATTTAGATTTTCCCGAGTGGAAAATATAATTTACGGGTATACAATATTAAATTTTCCAATTCATTGTCTACTTTCTATTAAAATTGGAGCTTTATCACATAGTCATGGAGTACCTTTTGATTCTTCGAAATCTTCTTTTCTTCTTAGAAAAATGAGTTGGTTAATTTTTTCCTTAAATTATGTTTAAAGGCATAGGATTGTAAACGTATTTGTTGTAGCCTTTGCTTAGTAATACGTCAATTACTGGCGAAAATTATTCTAATACAAGAGGATACATACATTACTTTCCTCAATTATCGATCAATTATTTTTAAGAATGTTGAAATGAGCAGAAAAATAAAATTTCCAATGAATTTTGCTTTAGTATATTGATTGTAGATTAGAAAATTAAAGATTACATCATTTATGAGGTGGAAATATGCTTCAATCTTATTCAACAGAAGAATAGATACATTGAGCTTATTTAAATTAACGAATGCACAAAGATTATAATGTTTTTTATAATTTTTATATGCAGAGAAAAATTGTTTCGAAAAGTAAAATAATGATAAACTTATATAGACAAAATATTATAAATAAAAATGTAAAACCTTCTCAAGTATATTAGTCCGGAAAAAAAATTAATTTTAAAAATTTCAACCGAAAAAATTTAAAATCCATATATATATATAGTCTCCTGAGTGACTATTTCTAACACGATCTGATAATCCGACACGAGTTCACACGGTAATTATGGGTTTGAGTATAGATTTATTGGATACGGATTATTATCGGGATCCGATAAAAACACAAAAATTTCGGATCAGACTCGTGTCGGATCCAGATCAAATTATCCGTAGATCGGATCAAATTCGGATCTGATCGGATAGGATACATATATCCATTAGTGATCCGCTAAGAAATTAATAATTTTAATTATTAGAATATTTATTTATACATAATTCATATCCTTAAGTTGAATTTTTATGATCGAGATCTTTATTAGTACCTTAGAACTATAATATCTCGTATTGTATGTGAGAATTTTTTAGTTGAAATTTAATATTTCATGCCGATTATCATTTCAAATTTTTATTCGAATTTTTATTGGATCATATAGTTATCGGATTATTATCGGGCTATTGGATCCTTCTTGGATCATCGGATTAGATAATCATTAGATGTTTAACAAATTCGTGTAGGATCAGATCGGATACGAATTTGAGCTGAACAAATCGGATAAAAAAAGAAGGATCAAAAAAGTCCTTAATGGATTGGATATGAATCGGACCTTGACGATCCGATAATGATCCGATCCACAAGATTATCACCCCTATAAAAACCGGATTTGAGTCCTATAAGTAGGCACACCATAAGTTCGTGGCCTTTAAAACTAATTCAATTGTTACAAACGCTGCAACAATCCTCTCAGCGCCTATATTGACTGACATCCCTCAATTTTGGATTCCTTCACTGCTCAAGAAGAGAGAATGTCGATTGGAGAACTCGGCTGCACTTACGCTTGCTTGATTCTGCACGACGATGGAATCCCCATAACTGTAATCCATCTTTTTGCTCTTACTATGTGTAATTATTTCTTTGTTTGATTATTTTTTGGGTTGGGGGAGGGGAATCCTCTTTTATGGTAGAGCATTTACTGTATAATTTTATATATCAGATCCCAAGGACGTATTTATGCGATTTGGCTTTATCAATTTATTGAAATCTGTTCCCATTTTGGTTCAGGCGGAGAAGATCTCCACGATATTGAAGGCGGCGAAATTGAGCGTCGAATCGTACTGGCCTAGTCTCTTTGCGAAGCTATGTGAGAAGAAGAATGTTGACGACCTAATAATGAATGTTGGTGGTGGCGGTGGTGCCGTCGCAGTTGTTGCTTCTGGCGGCGGCGATGCAGACACAGCTGCCCCCGCCGTCGAGGAAGAGAAGGTACGCGGTTTCGTTATGCAAAATTTTTTGATATGCTGTTGTATTGATCTCTCTTAAATTGGTTGTGTACTCATGATTAGTATTATGATTATTAACGTTGGCCTATTTTCTGAGAGATAATATCTTTGTTTGATCATAAGTTTCCATAATGTGAATTGTTTAGATTAATAGTTATGAATCACGCATTGAACACCTATTCGTATAATAGAATGGATTTTTCTATGTTTTGTCTCAGTGTCAATGTAAGCAAATCTCAATTATTAATCCAACAAATTGTAGTTAAATGTTAATTGATCGTTGATCACACTTGAATTCACATTGTTCACCTGTTTATATGCAGGTGGAAGAGAAGGAAGACAGTGAAGAGGAAGACATGGTCTTTGGCTTGTTCGATTAGTATAATTGATTCAGAAGTTTGCTTTTAGTTATTGGAGTAGATTTTGCTATTCAGTTTTCATATTACTTTTTCTTGTAGTCAGTACTCAACAGTTGAACTAAATTGATCTTCGCTAATAATTGACATTCATATTCTATACTGCCGTTTACTTCTTTTTTTTTTTTATGATCTCTGAATAGGATCATTTATCTGTCCATTGTTGGTTGAGTTGGATTATGAGATTCTTGATATTTGATCATATGTGGTATTGACATCGTCTTCCCAAAATCCAGCAATCACAATGGCTTGGTTTAGTGTCTTGCTACAATTTCTTTTTGGGGAACGATTGATTTACGCCTATCTTTTTAGCAAAAATATATATATGCAAGATATAGGCGTTTGCTGTTTTGCTGATGTTACCGTTTATCCGTTCGTTCTCCATTCACGTCTGCCGCTCTTTATCTTCCTCGTTTGTTTTACTTATTTAATGTATTAAAATTTTAAGATGTTTCCTAATTAAAGATGGGACTTCATTGTAAGGATATGTTTGATCTGAAATCTAATTAGTTAAGCCCTAAATACGAACACACATGTACTCGATATGAACGTAATAATGATCAAATAAGAACATAATGCAATAAATAGAACTGTATATATATTATCCCTAATTTTATACAATAACCTTAATTTTTAAATAAAAGAGAAACATTTTTATTAATTTTGACATCCAAACATTGTAAGATATGAACATGATTTGTTTAGGAGGTAGCTCGATCTGACATGAATACGATATGAAATTTTTGTATCATTACCTGATTGACACGATAAAAACTCAAATCAACTAAGCTCCAGCACTTTCTCAATATTATCATATTGTACTGTGGTGTCAAAAATCATCGGTCCTATTGCCATTGCAATCAAACTGCCAACAACTTCAAATGTCCTCATTCCCTCCGTAAATTGTAATTGCTAATGATACCCACCCAACACTTTATTCACAAGTTTTTAAAGCAGCAAGAAATCGCAAAGTTAACCTAGATATTCAATCTAGTATGATTTTCGAATTATCATATATGTCTGTCAACGATGATTCTCAGTATGTTTTGAATTCATCATCGACCGAAAATCCGCCTACACCGTGTCTCTGCTGTTGTTTTGTAATTGTAATCATCATATGGAATAATTAGTATTTCACCCAGTATGATGGGCGGGATCTATTATTATTTTGAATCAAATAATTTTTATTTTATTTTTAATTTGTAGATAGTAATAGTAACTTTAAATGTAAATTTAAATTTGGAAAAATAGTACAACTAGTTATTGGGAGCATGCGAACTACAGAACAATTTGTGATTTTGCTAAAGGGCAATTTAATTATTATTTAGAATAAAATCAAAAATAAATTAAACAAACTAAATGACAAGTTTGGGTAAAATTACAAATATTTAGCTAAATCCCTTCCAACTATAATATCACTCGTGTGGTTTGTGGTTTGTACGAAGACCAATTAACAATATATATGTACATTTTAAATATTATAATATTTTTGATTGGGATGGGGATATTTATTAATTACTGACATATTAAAAAAAATTAAAATTATCGATTAGGACCCGAAAGATGATTTATCTGTCAATTCAGGATTCGAAAGATTGATTGTTGATTCAGGACCCGAAAAATCGCAAGATTTTTTTATCCAGTATCTGAAAGATAGCAAAATTTTTGATTGAGGACCCAAAAAATCACAAGATTTTCGATTAAGGACCTACAAACTTAACGGTGTTAGTAAGCCATCTAACGAAAGATGATGCGACCGACATATCGTGAAAAAACGACTACAACTAATTGAATAGATAAAGAATAGAAAAGTTGTGAAAGAAACTACGTACAGTAAAGATGAAGAAGAGACCACAATTGCAATTTTATGAATTTTTGAGACTTATTGTTGCAATTTTTTAAATTTGGTGTTAATTTTTTAATTTAATTCAATTGCCGGAGTGACGTGAATATATGACGACACATCATCTCTCGTCGGATGGCTTACTAACATAGTTAAGCATGAAGGTTCTGAATTGAAAATCTTGTGATCCTTGTGATTTTTCGGGTCCTAAATGGATAATTCTTCTTAAAAATGGACTCCCAAGGGTCGGTAGTTAATAAATTATATAGATGTTGAATAAAATCAACAGATATAGATTTATTTTGTTAAATACCTCGGGTATTTAAGTTTGTTTATAATTCCTTTATCACCCAAAATGTAAAGTAAATCAATAGGCGGAGAGTACAATTTTCTAACGGATGAATAACATAATTTTTCCCTTTATATTTGAAGCTTCTGGTAAGATTTTGCTTAAAATTTTGTACAGATAAAAGTGTATAATTTATGATGATATACTTAAATCCAATTTTACATATTTTTAATATTCATATAAGGTCTATTTCCTTGTTGAAAGAAATTTAAATATTCAAATATATGGATTCATATGTTTTGGGTTAATTATATATGTAGAGATAATATCATTTGAATATTTAAATTTCAGGAGAAAAAAGAAAAACGATTATATAAATAAATATTAAAATCTAATATCAATACATTGTATCATAGATCCGAATATTTGCTACCTCATATAAAATCAATAATTATTTAAATTTTGTAAAAAACAATGAGATGCAACGATTGTTTTATTTATGACTTCAGAATTTGAGAAAATATAAAACGATGATGTATAAATTTTAATTAATTTAATATTATATATAACTCAATATGTAATGATATATTATTTGTTTAAAAATTATTAAGGTGAATCGAATTTTGTCCATAAGCTTATCCAATTAATAAATTCATCTGAGTTCGACCAAGAATCTCACTTCGAACGCCTTGACTATAACTAAATAAAAAATTTTCTATTATTATTTCTATAACTATACCCATTTTTTCTCAGTTATCCTGATACAAAACAATTTCGACATCAAATGAAATAATTGTAGGATAATTCGAGGGACGTCGGAAAGGTTGAATGCTATTTCCGAATTTTATTAAAAAAGAAATAAAATTCAAGAAAATATCACTTTTTTCTAGAAAATTCAAATGCAATAAGAATTTTCATGACAATAGCCGAACACAAAACTGAGATAATGAATAACAATGAAAAGAATTGAACAATAAATTAAAATGATAGAAAATATTATATTGAGAATTGAACAAATGTATGAAGGTTAATAAATAACAAAAAAAAAAATGGAGTAACTGAGACAATACATAGTGAAAAAAATGTTATAGGAAGAAAAGAGGTCAACTACACTGATCAATAATCAGAGTCATGTTGTTTGCGTGGTGTTGGTGCTCATATAATAATGATCTTAATAATAATAACGTGGTTTTTTCCATGAGAGTAGTAATTGTGGTTGTGATGGTTTCCAGAGAGGCTGAAGGCGTGTAGATATCTTCTCGAGACTTATTCATCAACATCAACAAAGTGCTTCAAATTGTTCTGCATTTGATTTGATTCAACACTTTTAAATGCTCTTCCATTAGCCCATGAATGAGGAGGATATTGATATCTGCATACAAAACCATGAACACTAAGTTAATAAATCATGAAAATATAATCAAAAAGTGAAGAATGGATTGAAGGACCAAAAACTAATGGTAAGAAATGTTTGAAAGGAAGATATTGGTGGGTGAAATAAATACTATTTTATGGCTATTTATAAAGGATTTATGTTTTGGGTAAATGGGAACAAATCTTTGATTCCATCAAATTTATTTAAAGATTAAATATATAAAGAATATGACAATAAAATACTACACTATCTATTCCATATATATTTAAGAAACCAATCAAGCATGAAGATCGTAATAAGAGGTTTTGATAATTATTCAAAATCGCCTGTGCATATAAAAAGGATTGCGTTACCAAAATTATAAATTAACTTGATAATTATTCTATAAAATCTATGATTCTAGAGAGTCAAATAACTCACATATATTCTAAGCAAACTCACAATATATTCATTTTTTTATACTAATATGCAAAATATGATAAGTAACTTCGGATTATTTATCTAAAAGTTTTCCAAACTTACACATTTTAATTTATATACGTGTGTGGTTATAGAATAATAACATTTAAGAAACAAAAAAAAAAGGTTACAAAGTATATTAGCATGTTTGTATTTATTTTAAAACTTTTTAATCCCCATATAGCAAATCAAAATCAGAAAATATACAAATCAAAATCAAACATAGTGCCATTATTAACAAATCTCATCATATATGTAAATATCATTTAAAAAAAATTATATTCGGCTCTGCAGAGAATATTTGTATATATAGAGAGTTTAAAAGCTTTTTTCCTTAATTTTCAGCAATTATATAAAACTATGTCTTGAATTTTATTGATAAATGCTATTAAAGTATTTATTAAACTGCTTAATGATATATAAATGCATTTTCTTATTTTCGTTTATAGTAAATATATAAGAAAGTGAATAAGTTTTTTTTTCCTTACTTCATCTTTAATCTTTCCGTCTTCTCTTTCTAAGTCGTAAATCTCGACTATATTTAATATAATTAATCTGATTTAATCTTAATCCATATCCAATTCACTAATTGAGGATTCATTTAATTTCCTTAATTGTAAAACCAATCTATGGTATATAAATCCAACTAATTAAGGTTTTAATTTATATTTGATGAACTTCTTAATTTTTAAACGTTCAATTAATGCAACTCAATATTTTCAAAAATTGTCTCCGATTTAAAGTTAATATATTATATAGATATAGATTGCACTGCTACCAAAAGTATTACTATATAATCTAGTTGTATGATGCACAGAAGCATGTGAACTAAGTGACTAATTGTGGTAACGACACAAGTTAAAGAGTTGGGTGGTTGATTCCTATGAATAACGGATAATATATACTCATAAATATTGCAATTCTTTTACTAATCAAATTCAACTTTATCATAACAATCGTAGAATAATATCTATTTACAATAGAAAATACAATTTAACAAAACTCTATCTAAATATAATAGTAAAATCTCAAATTGTATCATAACAAATCTAATCCAAATATATTAATAAGATATGAATATCTTTAGATCGATCTTCATCCCTATATCTTGACAGCGTAGATATTATCCGATTTCCCACACATAGATTTTTCTCTATAAATACCGCTTCCCCTGCACTTTCAAGAAGCAACAATAATCAATAACAATCGCCTCAAAACCTTTTGCTTTCTAAACTTGAAAAACCAATTATTTCCTAATTGAATCCGACATGTCGTCATCGTTAATGTCGATACCTATCACTCCGTTTGAAGAGTTGTTGGCGAAGGAGATCTGCCGGAAGTTATTCCCCTCTAAATATCCGCCGCCGCCGTCCAAACCGGAGATGGAGACCAAAACTGACCATCGTAGTTCCTCTTTGTTGCCGCCGGCTGAGGATGTGACCGCCAAAGTTCATGACACATCTTGATGGAAATCACGATTCTGCCTTATTAACTCGATCAGATTTTCTTTTCTTTTTTCTTTTTGCTTGTTTATCCGTTCTTTTAGTTTATGATTATGAGTTAGGGTTTAGGATATAGTTTTAAGAATTTGTCTACTGTTTTTCTTCTTGTTTCAAGATGATTCTAAGTTAGGGTTTAGGATGTCTTTTCCAGTATTTGATCGTTATAGTAATTTAGATAAAATTCTTTTGTTTTTTATTTTATAAGTATTTGACTTTGTTATTAGTTTTATAATTTGTTTCTATTACCCACTGGCCATTGGTGGAAATCTCGGATCAATCTCGGTCCATCCCCTCTAATACAAAACTCTATTAATTATTTTATGATAATAAAGTTGAGAACATTATTGCAATGTATAATTATATATATATATATAGTGAATGTTTGGAACACTCGTACGACGATTATCTTCACGGCTAAATTATAATATTCCATCTACTATCTTTATTCTTTACTATTAAATATCATTTTAAGGAGAAAAATATCATTCATTAATGATAATATGCAAAAACAAAATTCTAAATTCTCATATTGTTCTCTTTGCACACCCTCTCTTCTCATCTGCGTGTGAGTTAGGTGAAAACTACCTCTTATGAAGAAATTCGAATCAAATCCTATCCATACAATTCAATAAATAAACGTCCAATATATTATCGACAATAATAGACATGTACAACATGCTCAAATTCAAATATAGTGTATGAAGTTGATAAGTAAGGGCAATTAAGTAGAGAAATTTGAATAAACGTGGCAATTTATTTTCCCACTAGCAAAAAACTTCTCCCACGTTTCTTACTTTATTCTCTTTCAGTTAAGAAGATATTGTATTCGAATTTTAGTAGAGATATTAGTTAGATAGTTTGTGAATTCTACTTTCTCGCCTGCAATAAATATTGTCAATCAATTTCATGTCAATTATTATATAATATAGTGTTTTTTTGGGCGAAGATATTGTTAATTAGCAAGGATTATTATGTTAAGAATTATATAAACTGTTAATTTTTTCTGTGAATATATTCTTAAATCGTCCATATTATTTCGAATTTGATTTAATGATAGTTGTCTCCTTCGTGCATTGCTACATTCTTTTTGTGAATTTGATGATCTCATAAGCATTAATTTCGTGAACTATTTATCTCATATATTTTAAATACTAGTTTTACACCCGCACCTTGTGCGGTCCAACGCGATAATTCATTCAAAGATATAATAAATAATATTATA
>AYJT01081218.1:0-13898 GCA_001278415.1 Ocimum tenuiflorum | reverse complement strand
TTTGTTTTTATGTTCAATGAATATAATTTAACATGAAAGACCAGTGATTACTTATTTCAGTTACAAAACCCTTCTGGTTGCTGATTTGCTATTGACCAAAACTATTTCCTTTTTTCTTTTTGAGTTGGCCAAAACTAACTAAAAAGGCTCAATCTGAAATTATGTTGCAGCTCATGCTCTTTTACAATGACATCTATCTATAGTGTATACAAATATTGAACTAAAAACTCCCATTTGTTATAGTTTGTGGACAGGAGTGGTGAAAGCCAGAGCACTGTAAGAAATTTAGAAGCTAAACAAAGTGAAAAATGAATATATGGATAATGCATTCCAATTTCCATATATGGTAGGGAGTAGTCATGATGGATTGATTTGTCCTAGTGTGAATGCTCGAAATATAAAATCACATGTATAGAATGGTGTTTTATGTACAAACAAATGCCAACACCGTGTAAGAGAACATTAGGATTTTCATGAAACATAAATGTACCATTCTAACAAGGTGACCACTTGAAGAATCAAACTCTATTGTAGCTTTGTTACCTCATACTCGCTTTCATCTTTGGTACAACATTGTTGTGTCTGTAAGTTGCCAATTTCTCATGCATTGCTGGCACCCTGCATTCTAGAACAAAGATAACTGAAAACACTGCTCTTTCATGAACTAAATTATAAGATGGTTTCTTCTTAGGGTACAACCAAGATCAAAATCAGATGACCAACAGATCTTGAGTTCGATATCCACCGCTCCCTTCTCCATTAGGATGTGTGAGAAAATGAATAAGAAAGTTTTACAAAATCATATTGGAACATAGCATGCCAAAAGGTTAAAGAAAACTACAATGTTATCTGTGTTTCAAAAATAAGAAAGTGAAGTGTCTCCTCTTTCCATGTAATAATCTGCAGATATCCTTTCCATGCAACTGGATATGATATGAAGCATTAAACAAGTTACATGCTCTGAATATTCCTCAACCCTGGATCCACTGCATTCGCTATGTTGGCTTTCTATTCAATTTCTGTAAACCCTGTAAGTATACAACATTCACATCCGTAAACGAATATATCCAGAAACTTGTTCATAAACATAGGGGAGAGCGCCTCAGGCAGAAGGCAGTGTTATATTCAAAGTTTTTATGGCCATGCATGCTGTAAGGGAAAAAAAGTCAAATCTATCCCAAACTTTGGATGAGTTTGTTAAATCTATTCCAACTTTGATGTATAACAAGTACAGGCTAAAACTATTGGATGCCTTCTCAAATTTATGCAAATTTTCAAAAATATAACAATTCAAAGCTCCAACTTTGGACGTCAAAATTCAGGTACAAAAACTCTTATGAGGACACAAATCTTTGGGTTTATTACATCTCAACAAAGGTTCTTTTATTCCAATTATGGTTTGGTTTCATCTCAATTAGAATTTATTCATCCTAATAAAGGTTTATTGCACTCAACTTGGATTTATTCATCTCAATTAGTATATGTGTTCATATAAGATTTTTTATGCTGGGATTCTGACTGCTGGAAACATGTCCAAAGTTTGGGCCTTAAATTGTTATGTTTCAATGTTCATGATAGATTTGAAACTCATCTAAGTTTGAGATAAATTTGAATTATTTCCCTGTACTTCTCAATATGAAGTTAGCAGCAAACACTTCCACGTTTTTAAAAATTGTATGATTGGAGGCAGAATGAGATGGGGTCTTTCGTAAAAATAGCAGAAAAGCAAAGAGGTGCCAAAGTTCATGCATTTTGTAATAATTGAGTAACTTCATTATAAAACATGTCATAGTAGTACAACTGCTAAAAGCCACAGCTTTTCTTTGTGAGAGGTACATAATAATAGTCATCAAAAAGCAGTTGACATATTCTATTTTATTTTGTATTATGTTCCAACCTTCAGTACCCACAAGCAAAACCAAGAATTTTTTTTTCTGTAAAACTTAAAAGAAAAGAAAACAAAAAAGCTAAAATATGTTTGTAATGCATAATTTTGATAATTATAGCAACTTGTTCCCTACTGTCCAAATAGTGGTTTCATACCTAGAAGGAAAACTTTCATAGTCTTATTTCCTTAATATCCTTCACTGGGAACCACTATCACTATGTGTGTCATAAAAGTTAGCAGAAGATGCTAAAGCAATTTGAAAACAAAACCAGACAGATGTAAAGCATTGCATTACGGATCAAAAAGTTGTCAACTCGAGCAGGCAACAATTCCTCTGAGTTTATTCTTATTTGATGAGTCACATACCCTAGTCCCTAGTCCTACAACCTAGGAAGTCCGGTGCAAGGTTAACTGATAGACAAAAGAGCTTGGAGAAAACACAGATAAAGCCAGGAGATTGTAAGGGCGATGACACTGCAGTTGGTGAGCACATAGGCTTAGGATGATCTTCTATTGTATTCATCACACTACGAACAAACATAATCAATGACTGAATATTGGAGATTTTTGTCAAAATTCGTCAGGTCTACCATAAAAGATGGTTGGCAGGACTCAGGAGGAATCTATATGATTGAGAAGGTAAAAAGGCCAACTAACAGAAGCATTACACCCAAAAATTTCAAAGTTTCCCCAGATATAATAAGAGAAATCTCCAAGTTATTCTCAAGAACTTAACAAAAAAATAAATGTAGAATTGATCAACAGACCATCTAGAGTCGGTATCGAGCAATAAATCTAACTCAACTCCAACCATTATTGATAGATTGAGAAAACCATGGAAAAGAAGAAGATCAATTCATGCTTGACACCAAAGAAGCTGAAAGCTAATTGTGCCTAAAACCAACTCAAGCAACTCTTGCAATTAGGAAAGGAGAAATGGAACAGTCAAGACTCGAAAGAAGTCGCCTTGGTATTGAATCCTCTCTCCTGCGAACACGAATCAGATTCTATTCATTTTCTTTTTTTCTTAAGAGACCCCAACCTGAACCATTTTTACAAATCCCAAGCCCTCTTGAATGAGTTATATTGTAGAAGGTTTCAACATAGACCCAGGGATAAATCTTTCTCTCAATAAGTGAAAAGCTGTGACTAAATCGTTTTGAAGATGGATGTGACAGGAAGGAGTGGATATCCATATAGAACACATGTTGATCTGTCACACATTTCCTAGTTAAATGAGAATAAAAACATCCATCTCTTAGAAAACAGAACTTATTAAGAAAGATAATTAACTTATGCAGCCAAGGCTGTGAGTAACCAAAGCACAGGAATCTCAATTCATGTTAACAGTAAAGTGCCCCCAAAACAAAATTGTGAATAGATTTGCAATCATTATAAGCATAAATACATTCTCATTAAGTTCATAGATCCCTTATCACCGTACCATTCAGGCAGCGCAGAACAAATATAAAAAAGGCTAATTCAGAAGATGAACTGCAAGTAACTGAAGGGAATACATTCTAATCAAAGCAATTCACTGCTCCAAAAAAGCTTAGACATTTAGATGACTGTCATATGCAATTAGCTTGTTTTAAGGTGGTTCTTGATATCTCGGTCAGAGTTGAAAACAAGAAAATATCTAGTGCAAAAAAACCAAATAAGCTATGTCTCATTACAAACTATTCAGAGCAGTGCACTGACCAATGATAAGGAAGAATATCGTGCAGGTGGAGGCGGGCTGAGATCCAAGTAGCGAACGGACATCCTAGCAATCTCCGAAATAGCATCCTCCCGAACTTCAGGCACCTCGCTTGTCAAATCCTCATAGGCAGCAACAAACGCCTCTTGCCAAAAACCAGCTAGTTTCATCCTCTGGCTGTTGGTATACACATCCCACATATGCCTCACCAATTTCTCCCTCTCCTCCATATCCTAATCACAACATTGTGAAATTCATTTAAACACTCCACCACCATACACAAGGACACCAGAATCTCTATATAAGTGATACTGAACAAACCAATCCCCTAAAATCCTAATTTAGAACTGAGCTCGAAAATCCAAATTTTCCACATTATAATAGTTCTAGGCAGTCCAGATTTCAGGTTCAGACTAAGAGGTTAGATTACAACTCCAAAAAATATCTCTGATTGAACCAATACACAAGGACACCAGAATCTCTAAATGATTGATACTGAACAAACCAATCCTCTATAGCATATTAGTCCTCTGAAATCCTAATTTATAACTGAGCTTGAAATCTAAATTTTCTACATTATAATAATTCTACGCAATCCAGATTTCAGAGTTCGGACTAAAAGGTTAGATTACAACTCCGAAAAAATAACTCCTGATTCAAAGCAATAGATTTATGCGGCGATGAAGGGTTTAATAACATTCGCAACAACGGTACATGTGGTGAAGGGGAAGAGGAGTTACGAGAACGTCGAGATCATCGGCGGAGGGGGTGTGATAGTCTTGGCTGAAGCTGTCGTCGAGATCTCCGGCGGACCAGCGGAGGGAGACGGTGCCAGTGAGCATGGACCAGAAAGCGAGCATCAAAATGACGGCGAACGCCCAGAACTTGTAGCGGCCGCGGCCGGAAAAGATGGAGGAATCCGAGGAAGCGTCCTTCCTCGAAGACGACGACACAAAAGAAATAGATGATGACGAAGAAGTGGGCGTGGATAGGGGTAAGACGTCGCCGTCTCTCATGATTATTTAGAAAAAATGGTGAAACTATTCAGGATTGAAGATTTCAAATCGAGTATTGATCTCAACCATGGAGGAGGAGATGGGTTAGGGTCTATTTTCAAAAGGGCAATCGGCCCTGCCGGCGGGGGCTCTGCAACTATTGGATTTTTCTTTTTTGCCAATCTACAATTAAATTATTATAATTTCAGTGAATATATTTGGATCCGAATTTATTCTGAATTATGGTGTTTTTTTTTTGTTTTTTGAGTTGGGAGATTCGAATTTATACTAACTTATAAAATTTAATATTTCTTTTTTGAATTCGAACACGTACCTCTGAACTAATTAGAGGTTAGAAATGTCAACTTGTTTAATACGATTGTCGAAAATTAAACATTTAAGATTATTAAATTTAAATTTTGGATGACTTAGTCTTCGAGTGATTTAGGATTTCATGCTCGGCTCCCTTTCCACCAAATTTAAAAAAAATTATATTTTGAATTATCATAAAAATTTATTAGATAAAGAAAATCAAAGAATGCAACAAATATAATTTTTTTATAATTCTCAATTAAAGACCTGAAAGATGTAGTGTCGAAAGATGAATTTCTCAGTTTAGAATCGAAAATGTCAAACTCTCAATCCAAAATTTGAAGATCATTCAATTCCGATCTCGGCGGTTTTGTATTGAGAATTTATCTTTTAGGTTTTAAATTAAAAATTAATATAATATATTTGGATCCTAAATATGACGGTACCCGTCAGCTTGATAAGCAGGATCAAACGATATTGATGAAATTTTGGAATTCAAATATGTGAGAAACTTGAATTTTGTGAATAGTATGTACCCTCAAAATAATGATCGGAACAAATTTTGGTGCCATTTGTCAAGTTTTTGGAAAAAGATCAATATGTTTCGATTTACTTTTTCTCCCATAATAGTGCGACAAAATAAGTAGTTTGACTGAGTGTTTTAATATTGATGAGGTTTCCGATGAGATTGTTTAAATGATCTATGCAAATTTTGATTTGGAATTTAGAAGGAATATGTGTTTTGATTTAGAATTCAATACATGTATAGATTTGAATTGATGAAAATGAACTATTTAAATTCGGATAAATTATTTAGGGGGTCTAACGCAAATTTTTGCCTATGATATTTAATTTTGTTTTGGATGATTTGGTTTGGTAGGCCTCGTTTCATGCTTATTTACTGTGGCCGTTCTCTTTAGTCAATTTGATAGTCTTTTTTCGTCTCCTTTCCTTATACTTTTTATATATTATTTTTTTTAATGGAGAATTTCTGTTAGTGAATATATTTTTGTTCGAGGGTATAAATCCAAGGTGGAAAGTCGAAATCTAGATTATTAACTTATTACAATAGGCTCTGTAGAGAACGATGTTGTGTTGCGCACTACAATATTGGCTTTTTATACACATGCAAGATCGTAATGATATTCTCTTTCTTTGGATTATTTAAGGTGTGTGATTTCTTTTGGCAAGCACTTGGAAGTTCCGTCAACCTTGTGTAGCTCTGGCATCGCCTTAAGCGAATTGTGAAGAAGGCTAGCCGGTTCAAGTATTCAGGCTAGCCGGTTCAAGATTTCCTTTTAAGCTCAAATTTATTCCATAAAACGCTACAATAATCTCAATATCAATTTTCTTTGTTTTAGAGAGTTCTTTCCAAGTTCCAAAAAGTCCAATAAAATCCTTTTTTTTTTCCTCTTTGCTTCCCACCAATAAATTGTCATAGTTCTATTTATGTCCATTGAGATGGCCTTCGGGAATCGGGATTTTAAAGAAAGACATAATACGTACAAGTAGGATAGGATTGTGTCCATACGTTTTTTTTAGTACAAAGCAAGAGTTCAATCAAAGATTACACCAGGACAGATCTTGGGTTCGCAACGCCCACCACATCATACTGCAACTTGCTCAGGAGGTTCATCGCAATCTTGGAACCCCGCTGGAATCGATGCTCCAATCATCACCAAACAATCAGCCACTGAATCTGACTCTTTGTAGGAATGACGAACCTCTATCCTTCAGTCTCGTCTTTTAATTTTTTTTACTATATTTAAGTTACAATAAATCTCATCCAGATGTCCCCACATAGACTCGAACCATTGACCTCCAGTCTCGACTTAACATCTCAGCAATACCCCCAAGCAAATCACCATGCCAGCACCCTTGTTCATGATATCTGTGTACCATTTGAACCACACTTTTGTTGTCAACATCCGCAACCACATTCTGAAACCCTTCATCCCATGCCAACTTCAGTCCATAGAATAAACCTCACAGAGACTCTGCTACAACATACAATAAGGTGAAAGAGTACGAGACTCTGCTACAACATACGATAAGATCAATGAATTTATTTGAAAACACCATTTTTACTAGAGTATATTTAAGAAAACATCATTCAACTCCATCGTAAGCTTTATTTGTGTTGAGTTTGAGAGCGCAATATACCCGCTCTTCTCCCCTCTTCTTTGTTTCATCCAATCCATGCAATCATATCCAACCAAAATATAGTTTTCTAATCCATCTTCCTACCTGGAAGAGCACTTTGATTTGTCTATGACCTCGTGTAATATCCATTTCGTTCTTTCGGTACAATAACTATTGCCACAATTTCATAGGATCTATTACAAAGACTCGCAGGTTTTTTGTCCTCTATATTGTAGTCTATGTCTCTTTAGGGATCATTGCCAGTACAGTTTCATTCAACCATTCTGATCCCTTCCTTGTTTAGCACATTCAGAATTTCTTTTGTGCATTGAAATTTGTTTTATATTCAGCTTCTTAATAACTCTTTGGTTTTGGCAGTTTCCAGATGATTTCATTCAATTTATAAGTGTTCTCTATGTGTTGGAAGTTTTTGCTGTTCGTCATGTTTGAGTTGACTTTGTTCAATTTAGAAGTTATTCGACTGATAATTTTGTAATTTTTTGCAATTTGTTAATGGACTTTTCCCTCTTGAACCATAATTATACACACTTCATTATTGTACAAATAAACTAGTCTCACGCGATCCAAATTCCAGCATAGTTATTCATTCTAAGATATGATAAATAAAATTATATTTTTAAGTTGTAATGAAAAAATGTATTTAATTTTCATCCATAAATATTATCAATATAACTTTACACAAATCTAATGAGTAATGTAACGTAAATATAATTTGAGTAAAAATTTAGCTCGACGTAAATAATAAAAGTAAAAAAAACATGTTTATATTTAGTATAAAAATAAACTTAAAACAAAATAAAATTGATGAAAATGTAATGCCTTAGACTATCCACAGTGGTGACCGGAACACGATCTGGTCACAACATAAAATATTTATTTCTCTCTCATCCACTTATACAACCTCAACCTATTATTATTTGCACTCCCATCAGTGACAAAAACTTAACTTGATCACAACATAAAAATATTAATTTCTTTTTCTTACTATTTAATTTTAAAAATAAAACTATTTTATTTTTTTATATATTTAAATTTTTAATTATAGTAAATAATTTTTATACACTAGAAAAATATACTTGACAAGTGAAAATTATGACAACTAATCTGAAATAAAAGATAAATTGACGAAGTAAAAATTTGGATAATTTGGTTGATTGGGATCTATGAAAATGAGAATAAGAATGAGAGAATTTTGTATTGTGTATAAAAATATATCAATATTGGGCTCGATTTATAGACAATTTATTTTTACGAATTTTGGTGTATTTTTTTTAATAATTATGTAAATTTTATATCATTTTATCAATATATCAAAAAAATATGTGGCACCCAATAAATGGGTGTCACGTGGCACACAAAAGGAGCTTGCCACATGCATGGCCTTTGGGCGATAGATTGTCCATGGCCACCAATATTTGGCCTATTTTTTATTTTTTAAAAAAATTTTTATTGTTAAAATATTTGTGATCACCACAAGGTGGTCACCAATGAACGTAGTCTTAGGTCATCTCCAACCCATTACACCAAACTCCAAACCCAAAATGCAGTAAATGTCCAATCAAACAATAATTCATCTTCAACCCATCACATCAAACTCAAACTTAAAAAAATATTACAGTATATTCCCCTTCTCACTAGTTTTTATAATTTTCAAGTTACTATCAATATATTTGTCAAATTTGCAATTCACACCCTTTATTAATTTCGAAACTAACTAAATTATTACGAAACAATGAATTATCAATAAATGCAAAATATTATGTCTTTTGTTAATTTCAAACAAGTTAAATTATTATGAAATAATTAATTATTACAAATGCAAAATATTTTTAATTATGCATTTCTACATATAACCAATAAATGAAAATACAGTAAACAATTTATTATAATACACTAAACAAATAAAATAATTGAAAATAAAATTAAACCAAGACACACTAAATAAAAACTAATTGTATAAACTAAAATAAATAAAAGAAATTAAATAAGAAATAGGTAAAATATAATTCATTAAACTTGCGGGGCCAGTTTGCAATTTTTTTAAAAAAATGCGTTTGCTACACTGCAAACACAAATTTGCGTTCGTAGGCGAGAGTCATTTTGCGTTTAGGTTTGGGTGTGGATTAGAAGGCGAAAAACTGCAAATTTTTGGTTTGTGTTTAGGTTTGGATGTGGGTTGGAGATGCCTTTAAAGGAAAATGACACATAATAATTTTATTGAGTTATATTTTATTATTAATTGTATAAATATATGTTATAATATAAACAAATAATAAATAAAAGAAAAGAAAGAAAATGACATGATGTAATTATATTTTTAGAGAAAAAATATGATAATGTGATACTTTTGAAAGAGATATTCACAAAAATATAATTTTTTCTGACTATTTAGTTTTAAAACATTAGTAGATATTTATAAATATATATAAAGTCCACTTCGTTACATTAATACACCACCCAAAAAGACGTATCAGACTCGCCGAGCGCCTCTCACCCTCTTATGTATCTACGTATATATCTAAAGTTGTCCTCGCATTTGAAAAGAAACACACCATTCGGCCATCTGAGCCGTCCATGACTCTACCACGTCATCGATCCTTCAATTGATAATCCAACGGTCGAGCCTCATTTACTCTAAAACGACCATAGCTCTCCATCTAACCCTACCATGGTCAAACCTAACTCAACTCTAACAAAACCCAACTCATCAAACTCGGAGGCGACTCACCTCCAACATCTTATAGCGCCAGCCCGCGCACCAGATAGAGAAACACTGATTTCTAGAGAGAGAATTTCTACAGAAATCTAAGTCTAGGGTTTAAGGCTTTCACCTCGGAAATTATACCATTACCAAATTGATTGTAGGATTTTGTGTGTTTTTATGCACTGTCAAAATAGAGCTTGGAAAAACAATGGATGAGATCTGGGAGAGGGCGTTGGAGATGGCGTTGGACGGCCAAACAGACGTTGATTCCGTCCGGACGTTAACGCTCGACGGTGCAGTGAAGTGCGTCCACGGCCGTTTGCCGTCGCCGTCGCTTTTCGAGAAGTTCCACAATCTTCAGCATCTTTCAATGGCCAATATCGGTGTCTCGTCTCTAGAGCAGTTCCCCCGCCTCCGAAATTTGCAGAAGCTTATTTTGTCGGACAATCGGATAGCCGGAGGACTCGAATTCCTCGTTGGAGCCGCGCTTGAATCGCTGCGGGACCTTGATCTCTCGAATAATAGGATTGCAGATATCAACGTCTTGAAACCTCTGGCGGAGTTGAGGCTTGTTTCGTTGGATCTCTACGAGTGCCCTGTTACGCGGGTTAAGGACTACCGATCTCGGGTTTTCGGTTTGATTAGGTCACTGAATTATTTGGATAAGATGGACGCGGAGGAGAATGAGCGGCCAGAGTCCGACGAGGAGGAGGAAGACGAAGAGGATGACCCAGGCAGTGGAGAAATTGACGGCGAGGACCAATCATATAGGATGAGAAATGGGCAGAGGGTGGAGAGAGACGGAGTTGTGGATGTTGATGAAGACGAAGAGAGTGACGCAGACGAGGTGGAAGCTGAGACGTCAAGGAGAATGAATGGGTTAAGTCGTGCTGGTAGTTCTCATCGCCATTCCAATGGGTTTAGAGTGGAACCTGTAGATAGAGATGGGGAGGAGGAGGATGGAGAAGATGGAGACGATTCCGTGGATGAAGTGTACGAGGATGACGATGGTGAAGATGAGGACGTGGTGGAGGTTCACGAGATAGAAGAAAATGATGATGGGGAGGACGGTGTGGAGGATGATGATGACGATGAAGAGGAAGAGGACGAAGAAGTGGATAATGATGAGAGAGATCTCGTAAGGCCTGAAAGTACTGGGAGGCTGGCAAGCACGGAGGGAGAAATCGACGCACACGAGCAGGGTGAAGATGACTCCGGCGAGGATGATGACGGGGAGACGGGGGAGGAGGAGCAGGACCGGGAAGCTGAGGAGGATGGAGATTTTGAGGATGAAGAAGAGGCCGAGGATGAGGTGATAATTTATTTATCGTTGAACTTGGTCTGCTTGTTTGAAACTGTTTTTGAACTAGCTTATGTGTCAATATCATATGAGTGCAATTTTAGTCACTTATATCCAGCGTCTTCTTCTGAATTGCGTAAAAAAAACTTGTTTTTTAAACCCAAGATTTGTAAAATTCTTAGCATATTTGGTGTGGTTTGTTAAGCTGGATGATAATTTTCCTGTAAACCGCAACTGAGATGCGCTAAGCTATTCCAGTGTTGTCTGGTTGTTTGTTTTTATCTACCATATTCTGCCTTTCTTGAACATCCAGTAATTTATTTTTTGTCTAACTTGCTTTTCCTTGTTTGCCATTGAAAATTTTGTGCGCAATTCTTTGGAGAGTAAAGATTTTGCTGCTTTATGCATATTGGGTTGTCATATGATGTGTATCGTCTGTTCTGTTATTTCATAAATCTGGATGATTTATATAGGGGAATCTTCAGCTAGATGGCCCAATTTTGAATCTTAATCGTTCAGCTTTTGATTCTTGCTATCAGCGCTTTTTTTCTTTTTATACTGTTATGTTTAACTACTTCGTTGTTAGTGAACTTGTTTCCCAATCACTTGCTGTTTGGTGTCTGTTATTTTAAAATTGGTCTGTGATTGGTTTGGCTCCCTTTTAGGTGAATTTTCTTTTTTAAAAAGTGAGCTACACTGGCTGTTGAATAACTACAGTAATTTTTTACTTCAATCTAGTGTGTGAGATTTTTTTGGGGAATAGAATGTTGATTAATGATATGGGTTTTAATTAACTGGGAAATGCACTTTTACTTACCCCCCTAACTGGGAAAAAATGTTTCGGTTTCCCTCCTTAAAGTATGGAAATTGGATTTTTTGACATTCCATAGAAATAAGAAAGGTCTATATTTGGATATTCCAATTGGTTTGTTCATTTGATATTGATGAGTGTTTTTTCAATATCTATTTTTTTCGTATTTGACATTATCTGTTCCCAACGCTTCATTATGTAGCATGATTTTTTTTTTAAACTATATTGAATTTCTTAAATAACGCAAATGGTTTTTTACCCATATTTGAACCCTTTTAATGATCTCAGGAATGAATGGAGTACTGGTGTTCAATGAATTAGCAAAAAAACTTTTTAATTCGTGTTTAGTGTCAGTTATATAAAATATTGTAACTTGGAAGTGTCTCTTGATGACACCCACATTTCACTGTTATAGTTGGATTTGTGGCATAGGTGATGCGTTTGCTCTATGACATTAGTTTTCTGTTGGTGGTGCTTGGGAGTTGAATGAGTTTTTCTTTTTCCTTGTAAATATGTTAATCTTATGGTGTATCAACTGCAAAAATTTTGAATAAATATATTAGCTATGTGCAAGGGTTAATTTAGGTTGATGAATGTTTCTTGTAGAGAATTAATCATCATCATAGGTATGGTTTGAGATTGATGAAGAAATATTGTTGTTGGTTGCAGGAAGATGAATATGGATCAGCAGGAGGATACCTGGTTCAACCAGTTGAGCGGATGGATGCAGATGGTGGTGTGGAAATTAGTGATGTTGGTGAAGACGAAGATGAAGATGATGGTGAGGTTCAGGAGTTGGCGCCTTCATCTTCCCATAAGAGGAAGAGAGATGGAAATGGTGATGAAGGGCGATTGTAAATGATGATATAGAAATGGCAGTGAAGTTATTATGTATGTTATGGTGGAAAACAGACAGAGCATGAAATGAAAGAATGTTTAAAAAGTGGTTTATTTCCCGCCCGCTTCCCATCCTTTGCTGCCTCGGCTCGGATGCTCAAATCGACCTCAACTCCGTTGGTCCTGGAAAAGGAAACCCTGTTTAGTATATTTTTGGAGGGACAACAACAATTTTGTACAAAACACGTGTGTTTCAATAATAATAAAAAAAATGCACAAGCAGGCGGCTGGCTTCTGTAAAATTGGTATGTTGTTTGATTTACTTTTGTTGGATTTGCATGTGATGGGTTCAAATGTGGGCTTTGTTGTCATGGGCTACACAGATTAATGGACTCTTATAACAATCACCACTAATAATATTTCCATCTAACGGAACTTTATTCTGCCTTTTCCATTTCGTATCCTTAACTAAATAACCAAGGATAACGATAACGATAACGACATGTTTGTGTTCCAAGTTCCAACTCCAACCATCAGATCAGAGTAACCATATTTTCAATCCAAAATAAGCTCTTTCAATTTCACTATCACCAAATCTTTCTTTATTCTTTATACATACCCTTGTACATTTTGGTAACTTTGTCCAGATATCTATCCAAATAAAAATAAAGACTCAGAATGCATCATCATTTTTATCTTAGCCCCTGCGAAATATTGCCTAAAAGTTGGTTTTTAAATTGTTAAAGCCATCAAATTACTTTTGTATGTGTAGGTGATTTGTTTTTATAAAGCAACATATATATATATATATATATATATATATTTTCATTAAAAAACAGAAAAAATGATCAACAGAAGAAAGAAGTAACATCCATCCCACCAATACGAGACAGAAAAGATAGAGAGCCTTTTTTATAGGAAGGCAAAGGAAGAACTACAATCCATCTGTGTCTTACATTTCGAACACCTTCAATTCTTCTCAAGTCAAATCACGTCATCGTCCTACGAATTAGGGATTTCGCCGCTCAAAATTTTGATTTGGCTTCAAAGAAATTGCAGCGCCTGCACATGCAAATCATTCCATGGTTTTGCATGAAACAGAATTCATATAATTTGAATGCAATGTTCGTGTCTAATCTACATACATTTTGAGGCCAATTATGTCGACGACTTCGCCATCCACGGCCAC
>AYJT01081186.1:0-12364 GCA_001278415.1 Ocimum tenuiflorum | reverse complement strand
TGAGTTTTATTTAGTTTAATTTTCTATGTAATTTAATTTTGTAAATGGGGAAAAATAATTTCGAGCTTGTTCACGAGCCTGGCGAACCCAGCACCCCAAAGCTCGAGCTCGGTTTGAGGCTTGAGCTCGGTTCGTTTATCAAACGAATGAGTTTCAAACGAGCTTTTTTTGAGCCGATATCCGAGTCGATTCCGAGTAGTTATGTTCATTTACACCCCTATCGACGATACTTTTCAGTTTTAATTTGCTTTCATATTTTTCTTGTTAAAAGGATTTTACTTGGTATGATTAGGATTATCCAAGAATAAATAACCTAAACTAGTTTATAGATTTCTTCCGTTCTTTTCATCGAGACCTTTTTTTATGAGAAATGTGTTACTTTTCCCATTGAGAAAATTCTATGCTAATCACATGAGCGGTGAGTCCATATGAATTTTATGTGAGATCCATCATCATATATGAGAATAATGGACACCAACCACACAATAGTAGCACAAACTCAATTGCTTAACATGTCGGTCTAATCAAGACTATAAATCAACATCATTTTAAAAATCAAGTCATTTGACTGTAAGTTCATTATTTTCATGCGTTTATTACATTACTTCAACTTAGTTTTGTCTTCATCCCTATTGATGATGTTCGAGTATATGATTACAATCTTCAAAGCTTTGCAGATTGGAGAATGGAGACTTGAAATCCTACCATTCGGCCTCAATTCATATATAACAAGATGATTTTAGATGTTTCTGTAATCCAATCTTAAGTTGTCTCAGTTAAACCATATAATTGTAGTATAAAATGTTACGAGTCCAACACTAGTCAAAATTATTACAAGATATATGGGCTTAATTCTGTAGAAGAAAGAACAAAATAACTGGTAACCGGGCCCGGGTATTTGAAGAAAAAGTTTATTCGAATCTTTATTTTTTTTACGAACTTTTTGGAAACATGTTGTTTTCGGAATATAATTAAAAGTTAGAAAAGTAACATTTATACTCACCTTTTTGTTGCATTAATTGATTTTTTTTTTCGTATTGTTTTTCGATTTTGTGCATCATCTTATCAATAAGAGCTGGAGTGACATCGTCTAACTATTGTGATTTTATTATTAATTTCGAGCTATCATGCAAGAACAAAAGGTATATAAATCATATGTGATATACCATAAATCATCATATTGATAAATTGTACACGTTTTTGTAAATTTAAAATATACATGATAACAGGGCCTACTCAAGAAGAGCATCCAATCTTGGAGTCCCATCAAGAAGGTCCCCCACCAAACCAAACAAAATTATACGTGTTCCACTTATCCAACAACATTATTGTATGTGTATTTTTCTTTTGAGCTCTGGCAATGGCGATCAACGAAAAAGTCTTACATAATTATTGATTATTTGCGACATTCCAGCATTTTTGTGTTTTGGACATAGTATAAAAAGATTATTTTTCACCCTACTAGTACTAGCATCCCTTCTAAAATGTACTATATAATTAAATTATAAAATTATTACCGCAATCCGGTAATTGTACAACGCCATGACATTGACCACTTGCACGCCATTCATCAAATGACAAATGTAATATTATTATTAATACTTTATTTTCCAAAAGATATTAATTTCAAAAGTAGTATCATAATTACAGATATTAATTAAATAGACTCAACCGACTGACGTAACATCGAGAGTTTAGTGAAATAATTAGACATATGTAATCATACCATCCATAAAAGATTCTAAGTATATGATAGGTGATTGTATTATTTCTTATTTATATAATTTTTTTTGTGACCGAAATTAATTGCTCCACGTAATTTTTATTTGGTAAATTAAAGCACTGAAGAATCCATCCTTTTGTCGGTGGGTGTAGATTCCCATAAGACATTTGTATTGCATTCCGTATCACACAAGGGTGTAACAGAAATTCATATTTTTAAAAAAAATAATTAAGTATAAATTTACAATAGATCCCATATAAACTCAAGCATTTAATTGTAATCGTTGGAAATGTACTTACCCACGATCTTTTATACAATGAGTTTTCACTTTACTAAGTGTTGTGCAAATATTAACCCACTACATAAATTAGGCAGTTCAAAGGGATTGTTTATCCGATTTATTTACTATGAATTGTTTGTGTATATATTTTTTATATTGTGTGTGTATATTGTTGGAAAAACTTACACACAATCATTCCACTAAAAGAATAAATAGAAATAATAATTGGTAATAAATTTCATCTTTTTATTTTTAACGCAACAGGAAAAAGGTTGTCAAATCATGATTATTAGGCAGAACAAAAATACATACAACAGTCAAATAATTATTTAGAGTAAAAAAAGTATATAAATACACAGCAATGTTTATTTTGGCCATCAGATCTAAGTTTCCTTTTTGCAGTTTATATCATCAATCCATCTCATCTCTCTCCAACCTTCCCTCACGCTCTCCCCGATCGGAAAAGCAGGTACGCAACTTTTCCAGATCCAATTCCAGATTCTGCAAAATTCATTTGGTTTTGGTTAAGTGGATTTTGATATTTCCTTCATAGTATGCGATTTTTTATGCTTCACGCGCATCGCATCTGCTTGAACGTGTTCATGTTGATTCGACTTAGCCGTTGGAGTAGTTGATCGAATTGAATGACTAATTGATCGGCATGGTTGGTGTGTTTTGCGTTGAGATCTGAATGATGAAATTATGGTGGTGCTTCTGAATTTGCTTCTGAGCTGAATCATTTTCATTTTGGCGATCCAGTTTGAAAGCTCTGAATTCATATCAGTGAACGGTTCGTTGTTTCACAAATTAATTTATATATGCTTAAGCATGGTGATGTCGTGCTGAGTTGCAGCATCGTGTGCTTGGTAGAGCTTGTAGTTGTACAATGATTTGATTAAAGTGCTGACATCGAGCTTGTTGAATAAAAAGGAGTTTGATTTAGCTTCTTGTAGGTAGAACCTTTTGTTTTTTTAATATACAAAGTAACCTGAGTAATAAACTGATGGAATGATGATAGCAATTACTGGCTGGCTATGTGGACTGCAATTTGGTGGTTTGGACTTTGATGTGCAGTTTAGACCAATTGAACTAAGCTACTCTCGTGTAGTATAAATTAGTTGGTTGAGCCTCTAACTGCAAATTAATTTGTGTCTAGGGTTGGCATCGAACTTTTTGAGTGGAAAGGAGTTTGATTTAGCTTCTCAGAAACAGAACTTTAGTTTTCCTTTTTTGGATATGAAAAAGTAACCTTGGTAGTGAACTGATGGAATGATGGTGGCAGTTTACTGGTTGCGAGAAAGTGGACTGCAGTTGGTGGGTCTAAACTTTGACATGGAGTATATATTGATTGAATTATCTGGAATTATGCAGTTCATATGTCATAGATGTAGCTTGTGCAACTTCTTATATTTGTCGTTGGAATGTTACGCGGAGATTGAATTTTGTATGCAAATTGTAGTTAGGTGTCCAGAGATTCCTGCTACTAAATGCAGTTACTTCAGTTAGTAGCTAGTGACACGTTCTAATATTCTGTTTGGTCTGCAATATTGTGGATTTCTCAGGTCAAATATGGGTGCTGAAAACAACATTGATATGGAGGAGGGAACTCTGGAGATTGGAATGGGTACATTGCTATGTATACTTATCTTATATTCCCTTTGTTCACGTGAATGTTTAGAACTTATCTGCCATACCGAACCCCTTTTTCCTTTATAATGGAAATTGGAATATTTCAGTTGTAACAAGCAATAAACTATGAAACTGCTTTAATATATATCACTAATACCACGATATTTCTTCTACGTAATGTCACTATTTCAGCCAATGTGGGTGTTGAGTGTATTAAGACATTATTGTTATATTCTCGATCTCTTAATTTAAAGAATCATTACTGATGGAAGCATTTATTTTCCACTTACAAAATATTGAGAATTCTCTTCATAATATGTGGGCTTCTGAATACACCACCAAAACTTCTTCCCCGACGTATTTTGGTTAACTCTAATATTCAACGATTCATATTCTCAAAATGTTGCAGAATACAGAACTGTCTCAGGAGTTGCTGGACCTCTTGTTATCCTTGACAAAGTGAAGGTGAACGTTTCATTTCTTGTTATCATTTCCTTTGTGCGAGGCATCATTTTCCTTCTTGGCATGCTTCTCTAGGTACAAAAATCTAGATCTGGGAACAGGATTATTTAGATGTGTACTGAAACTATGACAGGGACCGAAGTACCAGGAAATTGTTAACATTCGCCTAGGAGATGGAACCACCCGACGTGGACAAGTCTTGGAGGTTGATGGAGAGAAGGCTGTTGTTCAGGTGATAGCGGCCATAAGTTCATCAAGTTTATCATTCCTTACGTTGATATATCATTTATTTACGGCCAATAAGTTTTGAGATCCATACTAGCTGTCATGTTTAGAATTTATGCTTCCATCACACCATGACGTGTAGGATTTGAATATCACTAATCTGTATGACAAGAAGCAAATGCTTCTTCTTTTCGCTTCTTCAGACCCTTTACAGTTCTATAAACAATCTGCTTAGCTTCCCGCCAAGAGATCCTTATCTGAATTTATAGTATTATGTTTGTTCATTGAATTCACTTTTCAGAAGCTTATGTTTGTTCATTGAATTCACTTTTCAGAAGCTTCCGTACTTACACTGCAGTTGTTTGGCATTTAGGCGGAACTCATCACCAACTATTTTATTTCTTGTTCAATTGTCAGGTTTTTGAAGGAACTTCTGGAATTGACAACAAATACACAACTGTCCAATTTACAGGGGAGGTACATAATTCTTATTTATATTCTCAAAATCATGCTATTCTGCATACATTTGGCTAGCACAAGGATTATGTCTAGTTATACTCCCTCAATATAACCACTCTGAGAAAGAAAAGAGAATCTCGATACTTTTTTCTTTTTGTTCCTAGTTTTCTTACAATTTTCCTTGATCATCCCCTACTTTGGGCAATATGAAATGAGATCATGCTCTAGTAAAGCACCGAAGCTGGCATCGCTTTATGGTTCACTATTATGCTGTTAATTGTTTCGGTCTGGTTTGTCCGCTTTCTCAAATTGTTAGCCTGTTGTCGTTCCTCTGAATGACATTACTCCCTGGATGAAAAAGATCTCACTTTTGCTATATCTTTGATATTAAACTTTGGGTTTCATTATAAAGTTTCTACATCTTGCTTACAGGTTCTAAAGACTCCAGTCTCTTTAGACATGCTTGGCCGCATCTTTAATGGTTCTGGGAAACCCATCGACAATGGTCCTCCTATTCTTCCTGAAGCTTACTTGGATATATCTGGCAAGTGTCCGCAGAATCTTAAATTAATGTTGTGCATTCATGCTAAGTGGCCAAAATATTTGATGCATTCTATAACATGTTACTTCAGGGAGTTCAATCAATCCTAGTGAGAGAACCTATCCTGAAGAAATGATTCAGACTGGAATTTCCACCATTGATGTCATGAACTCAATTGCCCGTGGACAGAAGATTCCTCTTTTTTCTGCTGCTGGTCTTCCCCACAATGAAATAGCTGCTCAGATCTGCCGCCAGGCTGGTCTGGTCAAACGATTGGAGAAAACTGATAATCTTCTTGAGGTCTGTATTTGTTAAGTTTTTTATTTTTATTTTTTTACGGTGTACATTTTCACGGGTTTTTTTTTACTTATTTTACTTCATGTCTGCCTCAAGTTGTTTTAGCTGTCATATATTTTTCCATCCCTCCAACCATAACATATTAGAATGGAATATATTGGCCAACCATAACAAGACCACATTAATGAAGGAATTCATAATTTAAAATCACTCTAACCACAGCAAAAAATCTAAATTTACGAAAGGACCAAACCTGTAACAGACACCAAAAAATGTGCCACATTTACTAACAAAATGTTCAAATGTAATTTGATTGCACATTTTTTGAATGCAATATCAATTTCCCTAATATATATTCTCTGGGATCTCTTTCAAGATGGCTGAAAACAAACCAGTCTCTTCTATTGATTTTTATCTTGTTACTTTCTAAAAGTCCAAGTCCTATTTCATCAATCATAGAAATGTATCCTCCATACAGTAGAGAGAAAATGTCTCCATCCGAGAACCCTTAATCAGGGTAGACATGCACGAATTAAAGTCACTTGAACATTCTGGGAGAAACTCAACATGGGAGTTTAATACTGTTACAACCTCTCTGGTACATAATTCGTTTATTGTGCTTTATAACAGCATTGTTCTTATTATCTACTCTGTTCTGCAGGGCGGCGAAGAGGATAATTTTGCTATTGTCTTCGCAGCTATGGGAGTCAACATGGAGACGGCTCAGTTTTTCAAACGTGATTTTGAGGAAAATGGATCGATGGAGAGAGTGACTCTTTTCCTAAACTTGGTAATGATTAGGACTGATGTATTTGTAGCATGGTCTTGGATGAAGGTATATCTTTTTCTAATATATGCTTTTCTGCAGGCCAATGATCCAACTATAGAACGTATCATTACACCTCGTATTGCTCTGACAACTGCTGAGTATTTAGCATATGAATGCGGAAAGCACGTTCTTGTGATATTGACAGATATGAGTTCTTATGCTGATGCTCTTCGTGAGGTAAATTCTGGAACAACTTCCAACTTTCTCTGCTACATGTACTAATGATTTTACTCGATTTAACTATTATGGGAGGCATCTCTATATTCTTTTTAAACATAGATTAGTAGCCAAAAGTGGCTCTGTGAGTATCTTTTCTCAATACCATCATGTCCTGGCTTTGAAACGATATTTATATCAAGTTCTTGTGTTACTTCAAGTGCTTGTAAATTTTATGGGTTTGAACAAAAAATGCCTACTTCCATAGGTTTCTGCTGCTCGAGAGGAAGTGCCTGGAAGACGTGGATATCCTGGTTATATGTACACTGATTTGGCCACCATCTACGAGCGTGCTGGACGTATTGAAGGGCGTACAGGATCCATCACTCAGATTCCTATTTTAACTATGCCAAACGATGGTAACATATATGTTAACATTAGCTATATGTTGAGGGCCTTTTTGTAGATTTACCTTATCCAGTTCGTTGCCTGTTTGAATTGGACAGATATTACCCATCCAACTCCAGATCTTACAGGTTATATCACTGAAGGACAGATATATATTGACAGACAACTCTATAATAGACAGGTAAACACAGAGGGATGCTTTTCAGTTACTTTCAAGCACACATCACATTCTGTTGTCCTACAGAAATGGGGAAAAAAACCTAAAACTTGTGTGAACTCACGCCTGAACTCTGGGGCTATGTATTCAATTTTTGGAGTTATATGACCATCTGTTTCATAAAGTTGCTTCAAATAGTGAGCTTTTTCACTTTCAATATCAGTATATCACCAACTGTCCCCAAAATGGTGTACTATGTATTATCATGTCATTTCATTTCACGTTCCTTTTGGTAGAATAAAATGCATCGTCTTGTGAGTTTCTCCTAGTATTTGGCTGAATGATTGTTCTCTAACAATACAGATATATCCTCCAATTAACGTGCTGCCATCATTGTCTCGTCTAATGAAGGTTAGTTTCAAGTTAAAATGCATTTTATTTCTACCGATGCTGGAGGTATTAGAATAGGCTGGGTGCTATGTCTTACCCTTCAATATTTCTGCAGAGTGCCATTGGTGAGGGCATGACTCGAAGGGATCACTCTGATGTGTCCAACCAGGTAGGTCTTCTACTCCATCACACCAAATTAATTATTTTCATGAAATAAGGAGCTTGGATTTTCTTTCTCTCTTTTTGCCTCGACTCTCTTTCCCTGGCTGAATAGCATTATTTTCGTATACCTAGCTTTATGCAAACTATGCCATTGGGAAGGATGTTCAAGCAATGAAAGCTGTGGTTGGAGAAGAAGCTCTTTCCTCAGAAGATCTGGTCTGTCATAGTCCATAAAGCTATTATCTAGCGACAAAACTAAACATTACTAATCGAACTGCATGTGAATGTGCAGCTATATCTTGAATTCCTCGACAAATTCGAGAAGAAGTTTGTTGCTCAAGGGGCCTATGACACCCGCAACATCTTCCAATCCCTCGATTTGGCATGGACACTTCTCCGGATCTTTCCTCGAGAACTCCTCCATCGGATCCCAGCGAAGACACTCGATCAGTTCTACAGCAGGGATGCATCCAACTAAAGAGGAGACAGAAAGAGAAGGTTTTCAATTGGAGTCTCTGTTTTGTGATACATTGTTTGGTGTATATTACGTGGGCCGGTTTATCTCCTCTAGCTCTTTCAAAATAAGCAGTCAGCCCAGGGAAGCCAAGTCTCCCTTGCAGTGAAAGGCTTTGATATTCTTTTCAAAGAGAACCAGTAAGATCCGGTAATTATTCACATTATTATAATTATTATTTCGCTCTAGAGAATAGGAGCATTTGGCTTCTTAAATTAAGAGTCGAGAGACATTTTGCTGCTTAGGGGACACTTGTTTGCATCATTTTCTCAAGTAAGGGTTCTGTAAGATTATAATCAATATCTATGAATAAATTGAATTTGTTTCGGGTTTTGGTGATAAAATTTTTTATGATTGCTGCTAGCCTAGCACCTATTCGTTTTCTCAGATTAAACACATGCTTGTGCAACCTCATCAATTCCTCAATCCTTCGAATTAACGAATTACACCTTTTGCAGTAATTTCCAACTCCTTGGGGCAGAATGCTTTTGAAACAAACTATTCGTCTTCTATGGATTAAACTCAGTCGTTTGTGTGAATATCTTACAGATGGGATATATATTGTCGATTTTATACCTGTCAAATACAAATATTTAATTTAAGAACAAAAATATTATTCACATATTTTTCATTCTAATAATATCACCTACATAATTTTGTAATATATTATTATAAATTTATTTAATTAAAATAGACAAATTCATTTATACCCGTAAATCCACGCACCAATCACCGTCGTGCAAAATAAGTACTGGGGAATCCGAAAATATTGAGCTAACACTGGTAAGAAAAGACATTATTCTTCCCATGATACAAATCCTAAATGTGCTTTATCAAATTACTAGTTATGTCTGCAAAACACATTACTAGTTATGCTTATGATAAGATCAAATTACATACGGCAACATTCATTACACCTCCCTTTCAAAAGAAATGCCACCACAAAACGCGCAGCAGAAGTTCGAGTTGCCGTATATAAAGCTAGCATGCCATAACAAAATGAAAGCAAGAACAAACATCAAAAACTGGTGTCCTCGTACCATCTTATTGAGCATGTCCCTCTTCCCCGTTCGAACTCACAGTCGGAACATACAAGATTCCGCGGTCGATCGTTCATGTCAGATTACCAAAGAAGCATAGAATGCCTCACACCACTTAATTAGGCATTTAGAATAGTAGTTCCATCACCCTAATCTTTGGTTTATATCAGTGGAAGGGGATCTTGAAGGTTTGAGAAACGTAACCATCGCTTCTTCTCGGTGTATCTTAAGCAAGGTTCTAAAACAAGCCCTATCACAACAGCTAGAAGGCTAATCACCATCACTTTGAAGGAAGCAAGGAACAAAACAACGATTATCAGCAATGTCGGAGGAATGCACATCACAATCGCTCCAATCGTCCCAACTGGAATTCTATAGGGCCGAGGCGCTTCTGGATGATCAATTCTCAGCTTGACAAAAGCTAGGAACTCCATGATCATTCCAAAACAGTATAAAAAATTCTCTGCAGCAACAATCTCCTGAAAACTAAGCCACGAAAGCAGCACAATGCCCGATGCAGAGAACAAGATCCCGATAAGGGGTGTCCCGTATCGAGATCTCTTGGCGAAACACTCAGGAAGCATCCCTCGTTCTGCCATTCCAAGAAGCTGAAATGAGTCACTGCTCATTTCAGCCACAAACATCCCCATATTTGATACTGCAGAAGCCCCTTGAATCCAAAATCTCAACCACACCCCACCAAGAATATTCGCGATTTCAGAGAAATACCCATCACTCCAGTTATCGCGATCGAGTGGAATTGACCCTGTCCCAATTAGAAGCGGGAAAAAGTACGATACCACAACCAAAATAAGGCCGTAAAACAGAGCTCTTGGGAGAGTTTTACCAGGGTTATCTACTTCTCCAGCTAGAGTACTAATCGAATCCCAATAGTTCAGATTCCAGAACAGGGTGTTCAAGTATAATGCCCAATCCACGTTGTTTATATCAAGAACTAACCATCTCGAAGGCTCGATTTTGGGAACTGCCACGGCTCCCATAACCAAGAAAGGGAGCAAGGAAAACACCCCTATCAGAATAGCAACCCATCCAACTACAGTTAAACCCCTATAGTTCATGTAAGTCAATGCAAAAGTAATCAACAAAACTGCAAACACACGGGGAAGTCCATCAGCAAGAATCGGTATAGCAGATTTCAAATAGTCTAGAAACAAAACAGGGTATAGTGCATTATCAATGACTCCACTAAGCCATTTCATCCACCCCTGCTGAAACCCCCAATACGGGCCCAAAGCCGACGAAACCCAAACCACATACCCTCCATTTTCAGGAAACATGGTGCCTAATTCAGCGGTGACTAATGCTTCTGGAACACTCCATATAAAAGGGAAAACGATAAATCCCAATAATGCTAAAAGAGGGCCAGCTGCTTGAACACTATCTTCAACACCAAAAGGCCCTCCTGAGACCTCATAGAATATCAAGAAAATGAGGGGTATGATTGAAACCTTGGTGTAGTTCTCAAACTTGGGAGAGATTCCTTCCTCCAAACGCGTGAATTCTGCATCGTTAGTATCTGGCATGTTGATTGATGATGCTGAAGCCCGTTTTTTCTGTTTGCAGAAGCAAAAAAGTTACACCAAATTGTGGGAAAGAGAGAGATTTGAGCCTAAATAACATAAAGCATGTGGTTATTTAAAGAATAGGATCAAAGGTCAGCTTTTGTGGGATCTTGCTAGCCATTTCTTTTTCTTCCACATTTTATAACCCTGCATGCCATTTCCTTTTCTTCAACGTTGTGATTGATGAATCCGAAGTTAGATGACTATATCCATACCATGAAAACCAACACACACAGACACACAAGATGTGGAAAAGAAGAGAACTCGATGATCACATTATAAAACCACAAATTAATCACTCAAGAAAAAACGAACAAACAATTCCTTTTCCAGAAAGATTACCAATTTCCCGCATACATCGAATGTAATTCGAGAGAGCAAACTGGGGGAAAGATTCTTCAGATATAACAACGATCATATACTGAAAAGCACACCGATTTCGATGCAGCACAACACAAACAAAAACGGAAGTGAAATTAAGATCTAATCCATTTGTTGAGATTATATGCAAAAGAATTTCCTCGATAAAAATCAAATTCAGCAGAGTTTTATAACAACCATGGAAGAAGAACCGGTGAATGTTGCTGGTGCCATCACCAGAAGCTGCCACGTTCCAATTCCATGCGAAGGCCAAATGCAGGATTACGACGTCGCTTTGGACCTCACTACCGTAGACACTAGCATCGCGTCGGTGAAACCGGAAAGCAACACGTTTTTTACGAAAGAAAAGCGTGTTGGGGGCCTTAAAACTGATTCATTTATGTTACAATTATCTTTTTGGCAAATCCTTATTTATATAATAAATTATTCAAAAATTTTAAATTATCTGAATTTTCAATAACACAGCAAATTACGTGATTTTATTGAATTATACAATTGATTATTTTTTACGATGACAAAAATTTGACTGTTCACCGTCGGATTATTCAACTTTAGATTTTAATTAGTTTTTCATCGTCGCATTAAAGTGATGATATGAAAATTTGATGATACATTATCAACTCTCTGTCACTGAAGAAAATAATTTTTTTATATAATAGAATAAAATCCACATCGTTTGTCATATCATTATAAATTTAGATAATTTATCACATCATTAAAAAAATTAAATAAATCATCGTACAATTGAAAATTTAATATTATTTTTTGAGCCATGAATTTGAACACTCACCCTTTTGAGGGCATGTCTAACGGTATTGTAAAAATTGTGCATAACATATTCATCTAAGAAAAATATTATCAAAATTCAAACTCATATTAATGTTGGTTGACTTTTTGGCAGAAAACTTAAATAGTCTCATCAATATTTTGAGGGAAATAAATTGACACATTCCAAAATGTTTATCAAATAAAGTCGTTCGCTTATAAAGGAATAACAATTGGCATTTATTTTGAAATTACCTACCTCCTATGTCACACAAAATCGCACATAAATGAACACATAAACTCCTTAATTCTTTGACAGAATTAGCTCAATTCCTTAAACTAGAAAGTACAGTACTTAATAAC